>VDFB02368313.1:13417-213339 GCA_007258455.2 Sequoia sempervirens | reverse complement strand
ATACTCATAATTTGATCAAATCTTCATGCAAACTTCTAAAACTTCATGTGGATAAACTAGACATACTTGTCAACAAACCCTTTAATCCACAACCTCTTATCATCAATATACTGAGCTAGCCACTATACTGAACTTCATTGCATCACCGACAACCTGCAACTTGTTTTATTACAATTTTCTCAATATCCTCGACATATACAACCTTAAAGACATTAATGCCAATAGTGTTGACACAGATGACAACCAAATATCAGTAATATCCAACATGGTCATCTTGCAACCAAGCAATTTTGTATGGATGTGGGTGCCTTCTCCTTTCCAGCTACAACTTATTCACCATTTCTTTAGAAACAAGATTATCAATACTACCACCATCAATAATCACATTACATACTTTACCTTCACATTTATATCTTGTTATAAACAAACTCTTCCTTTGCATTGGTTCATTGTCTTCATTCAACAGGGCTCACCTAGTCATCAAAGCTTCTCCTCTTTTAGCTTCTTCAGAGTTTGTTGACACTGCATCTTCTTCCTTCACATTTGTTGCTCTAACATGGTTTTCAGATCTTCTATTGGTCCTTTCATGATTGTGTGGGAAATCATATGCTTTATGTCCCTCTTCTCCACATTGGTAACAAGTTCCTTGGAATCCTCCTCTTCCAAATCCTCTACCTGATCTTCCTCTTCCTCTAAAATTCTGGTCATGAAACTTGGTTGAGCTTTCGCCTCTTTCATCCTTGTCGTCCTTAATGTCTCTAATCTGTTGTTCATCCTCTTTTTGCTGCACATAACCTTTACGCTTTCCTTTCTATTTATTCTCAAATTTCATGTTCAATCTTTCTTCTACTTTCAATGCAAACTTATATGCATCCTCAATGGTGTATATTCTTACTAGTGGAAACTCTTCCTATATGATTGGCTTTAACCCATTGATGTAACATGCTAATTTCTCCTTGTTTTCTTAGAGTGTCTTGTTCTTATCAAAACTTTGTGAAATTTTTGTGTATTTTTTCACCGTCCTCATTCCTTGTCTCAAGCTTTGCATCTTTTTGAGAAGCTCCAACTCATAATCTATCAGAATAAATTTCCTCTTCATTTTTTCCACCATTATATTCCATTTGGAATTTTTTTCTTTCCCTTGTCTTCCTTGGTCAAGTTAGATTTATTTCCACCAAATGCTTGCATGGACCTTCAACCTTTTTTTTGCAAACCTCACTCTGTGAGGATCTTCAATCTCTTCAAACTCAAAAAATTATTCCATGTCATTAGTCCAATCTATCAACTCTTTAGGATTTAAACTCCCATTAAAGGTTGAAACCCCCATTTTGGGTTTCTTTACAATGTTTGATATTTCTCTCAACAATCTCATTTCTTCAGGATCCATTTGATCATGTTCTTCCTCTTCCATTTCCTCTTCATCTTCATCTTCACTATCATATCTTTCCCAATCCACTTCTCTCCTACAAATCTCTTCTTGAAAAGTTTCTAATTGCCTTCTGATGGCTCTAATTTCATCTCTGGGAGGTTCTCTTCCTCCACCACCTCTGCCTCTACATCTACCACGTTGGGCAAGTCTAGGATGCATTTTGATCTCAACCCACAACTCACAGGGCCTACTGCAAACTACTCTCTTTGACGCTTTGTTTATAGGCTGAAGATAACCCACTTTGATACCACTAATGAAAAGGGAAACTCTCCCTTTCAAATATGATTACAAACACACAAAATATGCTATGCAAGAAGGCTGCAAATACGTATAAAAAACTGAAAATGAAAGAGAAATCTGCAACTTTATTTCATTCAAATATGCAAATGGTTTACATCAAAATGAAGCTCATGGGATCCTCTTCAATCCTACATGCAACACCTACAACAAATGTGTCTTCAAAAATCTGGCATAATTTTGGAAACATCTGGGTATGCAAACTTCACTTCTCCAAGCTCCATTCTCCAAATGAAAAGGAATCAATAAATAGAGAATGTGTTTGGAGACAACCATTCATTGTTTTGCAAAACAACCTCCTGAAACCACCTTGAGAAATCCACACCCCAACCTTGGGAGTTTCAAAATCTTCAAATTAGAAATGAAATCCAATGCATGCCAACCTTCTCTTGGGTGCCTAAGTCTTGACCAATCAAATTGGGGTTGTTATGACAACTTACAACCTCTTACAGATTCCTTACAACCTGTCGGTTACAACTTTGCATGTAAAGACATGCAAGCAACATGCAAGTTTCTTTCGTAGCCCACTTTATGAAATTTTATGACATATGTACATGCAAACAAAATATTTTGCCTCACCCAAAAATGGATGCCCAAAAGGAATATTCTCCCACAAGATGCTTTTACCGCTTAACCGGGACCTATTACCCATCAAATTTTTAATTGCATTTTCACCCAAAAGGGAAATTATATTGTTGCAAATGAAAATATTATTTTCCCAATAGTTAAGCCCTTATTAAAATCAAACAAAGAAAAATTATAATATTTTTGGTGACACAGGATTTCCCTTACACCTTGGATGCTCCTGCATCAAAAGAGAACCCCCACAAATTAATCAATGGCACCTAAAAAAGAGAACACCCCCAAATTAATCAATGGAACCTAACAAAGATACATTTGTTGGAGGACTAAATTAATGAAGCATAACCTATAAAAAAGAGAACACCCCAAAAAATATCAATGGCACCTAAGAAAGTTACAATAGTTGCATGAGTGAATTGATGTAGATGAACTTATGCAAAAGAGAACACCCCCAAATTAATTAATGGCACCTAAAAAGATACAATAGTTAGAGGATTGGATTGATGTAGTAGAACCTATGCAAAAGATAACCCCCACAAATTAATCAGTGGCACTTAAAAAAGAGAACACCCCCAAATTAATCAATCGAACCTAACAAGGATGCATTTGTTGGAGGACTGAATTGATGAAGCATAACCTATAAAAAAAGAGAACACCCCCAAAAATATCAATGACACCTAAGAAAGCTACAATAGTTGTATGAGTGAATTGATGTAGTAGAACCTATTAAAAAGAGAACACCCCCAAATTAATATATGTATACCTAAAAAAGATACAATTGTTGCAAGAATGAATTGATGAAGCATAACCTATGCAAAAGAGAACCCTCCCAAATTAATCAATGACACCTAAAAAAGATACAATTGTTGCAGGGCTGAATTGATGAAGCAAAACCTATAAGAAAGAGAACACCGCCAAATTAATCAGTGGCTCCTAAGAAAGCTACAATATTTACATAAGTGAATTGATGTAGTAGAACCCATGCAAAAGAGAACACCCCCAAATTAATCAATGGCACCTAAAAAAGATACAATTGTTGCAGGGTTGAATTGATGAAGTAGAACCTTTAAAAAAAGAGAACACCCCCAAATTAATCAATGGATCCTAAGGAAGCTACAATAGTTGCATGAGTGAATTGATGTAGCAGAACCTATGCAAAAGAGAACACCCCCAAATTAATCAATGGCACCTAAAAAAGATACAATTGATGTAGGGCTGAGTTTATGAAGCATAACCTTTAAAAAAGAGAACACCCCCAAATTAATCAATGGCACATAAGAAAGCTACAATAGTTACATGAGTGAATTGGTTTAGAATAACCTATTAAAAAGATAACACCCCCAAATTAATCAATGACACCTAAAAATGATACAATTGTTGTAGGGATGAATTGATGAAGCATAACCTATAAAAAGGAGAACACCCCCAAATGTATCAATGATACCTAAGAAAGCTACAATAGTTGCATGAGTGAATTGATGTAGCAGAACTTATTAAAAAGAGAAAACCCCCAAATTAATATATGTATACCTAAAAAATATACAATTGTTATAGGACTGAATTGATGAAGCATAACCTATGTATTCATGGTGTTTTTAGCACTACAACAACTCAAACAAAGTACAAGTATCCTATCTCTCTTGAAAGGTACATTTCTATCAGTAAGCCTCAAGAAATAACCCCAAGCTCTCTAATGCCAGGTCTTGACAATGCAACAAACAACTCAGTGATAATGTGTAATGTTGGTAATCACAAGGGACCTTACAAACAAAATGTTGGGAAATTCAATATTCATCAAATGTAGCAATAATAGTGATGCTTTGTGAATCTTTCTCTAATAATAATTTTAGAGAAATAGCAAATTATGCAGGGTTTAAGAGAGATAACTAATCTAAAACCTAGGAACAACTATGCAAACAATAGAGTGTTCAATATGGAACAATCTTCCAAAACTAATCCTTGCTTAACCAAGATCAAATCCACGGTATCACAAAGACAGTGCAATCTCCAAAGGAATCAAAATATTTTCATAGTGTAAATATTCAAACATCCACAACTGAACTTGAGTACAAAATAGAGTAGTCCCAGGATAACTTTGCACAACAATCCACAATCAACAGATCACTAAAAGTATGGACCGAAGATTCCTCAACACCTTAAACACTTCATCATAAACACAAATGAATTGCACCTAGTTCTAAGATTAACCATAAAACACTTACTCAAAACATAATAAACTAGAGTCATAAGAACCATGCACAGATAAAATAACACAAAGAAGTACACCAAAATATAATGTCTTCACTTGTATTCACTTCACCAATAACTTGCAACAATTTAGGTTCCTCAAATGTAGTAGTATCAACAACTTAGTAGCTATCAACTATTCATTATTCACTATTAACTATCCACCTTACAAATCAGGAGGAGGCCTCAATTTATAAAAATATTCAAGACAAGTTGGCCTAGGAAGAAAATAAATTAGGTTTTCACTAGGTCAGCGAGACAGGTCGGCCTTGACACTTTTTAAACCTCTTAATTTAAATTTACAATAAAATATTACAAGGTCGGCCTCAAAAGGAAATTTTACAATTAAATAAAATCCCGGTACAAAAATCTAACTGTGGTCGACTTGTATTTGTGGCAAGCTCGGTGTAGAAAGCACATTCTCCAAGGCAACTAGGATGGGTTGTCCCCTTTGTCCTTATCTCCTTCCACTCTAGAAAGTAACTTTACTTTTGAAAGCACATCATCAAGGTCGACTGGATCTGGAACTAGGATGAATTTCATTATCAACTTAGTTGCTTTTAATTCTTCTTCATATTTAGCCAAAGCCTTCTCCCATTCTATTTGCAACCCTTGATATTTGTCCAGATAGGAGATATATATAGCAACATCCTCAAGTTGATCTTTGACAATCGTCCCATTATTAGCTAAAGAATAAACTTCATGCCACCATTTCTGCAATTGATTAACATTCAAATTCTTCTATCCAAACTTTCATCTTCCAGTGACAATTTCTAAAAATTCAACATAGCTATCATATATTTCATTTATTTTTCCTTGGATCTTTGCCATCTTCTTCATTGCTCTCATCATGAGCTCCTTTCTGAAATTTCATATCTTCGTCCGTTCCATTGGTTTAGCTATATCATCTGATGTAAAGATATTCCTTTTGATAAGCTCTTCTTTTGGAGTCTCTACAATTTTCTTCAATTCATTAATGGTGCTATCATCCAACTTTTGACAACCTGTTGCAAATTGAGATGTATCCTCCAAAGATGATGCAACTTTCTCATAAGTGTGCAATATTTTTACAATCATCTCATCTCCTCTTTTTCTCACACTATCTAGCCATTCTTTAGTGACCTGTGAGGATTCCCTCATCCTTTCAATTTTAGAGACCACTTCTATTGACAACAAACCCTTAGAGAATGAGGTTCCTTCACCAGACTAAGTTTGTAGAGGCTTGATCAAATGTTGCACATATATTCTTTGTATCTTTCTTAACTGCCTTTACAATTCCTCTTTGGCCTCTATTTCATTATCCAACCTCTTCAATATGGTCTGAACTAACTCCTAGAGGTCTTCCTTTTCTTTTTATTTTTTAGTAGGACCAATATTAATAGTTTTTACCTTATAGTCTAAAGGCCTAACTTCATCTTTGTATTTATCACCAATGGGAGTAGCAATATGGACAACTCTATTATTGAATTTATCTATTGCAAACTTAGAAACTATCCTCACTTTCTCTCTCTCCTTGGTCTGACCCCAACTAGTTAGGAACTTGTCCCAATTAGGAGTTTCCTCTTCAAAAATGATTGGCTTAGGCTTTAATCTCTCTTTCAACCAATCAGGGATATTAGATTTTGCATTCTCTTGGGAAAGATCCTGATTTGACTAATCCTTTGAAGGATCATCTTCAATATCTTCTTTATTTTTATCCATTTCATCCTTATTATGCTATCCTTCATCCTCATCCTCCATTTCTGATACATTTACATGTTCCTTGATACGAGAGTGAGAAGGAACCTCCTTTGCCACTTCTGATTCTGCATTCTTGCTTTGTGCTTCAGATACTTTTTGGTCTAATTGCCTCCTAAAATTGTTTAGTTATCCACTCTTGGGGGTGGGAACATCCTCATCTTATTCCTCTTCTTCATGATCCTTGGGGAAATTCTCTTCTTCATGAACACTATTCTCATCCATTGGCGTATTCTGAACAAGAGGAGTGGGAGGAATATTATTTCCTGGAACTGCTCTCTTTGTTTCCTTTGGAGCATCATCAGTAGGTACCTCTTCATTTCTCCTTTCAGGTTCATTCATCATTTCATTGATATTCTCTGTATGAGGAGCCTTTTTTTTGGGAGAACTTATCCTCACATATACTTGTGGCTTTTCTCCTAAGCTCTCAACATCTACTACTTTAGTTTTGGTTGTGCTCTCATCAACCTTGGATTTCTTTGATCTAGCTATTTTTTGGCCCTCAATGATGATTCTTCTCTTCTTAGAAGGATGAGATTCTTGAGTTCCTTCTTCAATGATCTCCTTTGAAGGCTTTCTCACCTTGGCAATAGGTTGCCTCTTAACTTCTTTGCCTTTTGCTTGGCTTCTAGTTCTTCTCTTGATTACAATTTTTTTTCTTTTGTGTCTTCCTCTAAATGAGGCTCTACAGTATCATCCTTTGTGGTCTTTGTTTCATCTTCTGAATGAGATTCTAAATATCCCATCAAATCATAGGTGAGTTTAGTGTCATTTACCTCTAGATCCAAAATTTTGTGCTTCACCCACAACTTAGAGTATTTTAACATTGGGGCATTGAGTATATTCAAATCAACTACTTCTTCCTTAGACTAATTGACAGTAGGAAGTGGTTTGTCTTTATACTATTCATAATCATGGTGTTGTAGATGGTCTTCTTCATCATCAACTTGGTCAGGAACATTGGCTATCTTATGAATTCTAATTTATCTTAAGGAAAACCTAGAGCATTTTCTTCTGATCACCTCAAACTCATCTCTGCAGTTAGCCCAATAGTCCTCAATATGGTCTTTATGCTTGAATTATTTGCTATCCATCTTCTTAGCAACACCAAAGGGATCAAAATTTCCTTTATCTATATGTGAATACAAATGAAAATTAACCATCTCCTTCTTTGAATGATGAGTACTTTGAATAGAAGGGTAGGCTTCCAAACCTCCAATCCTCAAAGGAAAATCACCTCCAAGCCCTGTTCGGTGCATATTCTTCAAAAAAATATCAAATAAAAAAACCTACCTAGATGCCTCAAACAATATAAGCTTATTAGTTGGGTACGTTGGAATTTTAGAGGGCACTGTCGGTGAACCATGTACTTTGATATAGGAAAACCTTGGAAATTAGATGAACCAATAACCATATTTTTTGATTAAATCCATTGCATTTGTTGAAATCCTGACATGGAGTGCATATTGAAGCATTCTTGTGATGTACATAAGAAAATCATCATTGGAACTCCTATAATTAGAAGTATGGAATTGTAGTTGATGGTATACATCACAGATTCTATCTTTACCTAGGTCCCCTTTGCAACTCAGACCTCTGTATTTGTTCTTTCCAATAAGCAAGTACATAAGATAAGAGGCCATGGTGAATTTCTTTGTGTCTTGCACACTTCTAAACTGCATATCTAGGTTGTCACTAATGATTCCAACCCAATGGTAGTGAGTGTCTTTGACAATCTATGAAATGACATAAAAAATCCAATCTTTAAACATGAAAGCCTCATCTAGCCCCATTACTCTACCCAAAAGAGTAATCATATCATTGTATTCCTACTTGAAGTAAGCTCTATATAGTTGCTTGGGAAGCTTGGAGTAATGTGACTTTGGTTTTTTAATCCAAGAGTTGTTCATCATATCCAAAGCCTTATTGGGATCCTTCTCATAGAATTCTTGAGCTTCCTTTATATTTATCTTCACCAACTTATGATGAGAACCAATGCTGAAAGTTCTAGCTATGAACTCCTCAGTTATGTATGTCACTATTCTTCCCTAAGGGCCCACAATTACCCTCTTATCAAAATCATAATTCTTTTCACATTCTATAAAAAGTTCAGGGCATTTCACCCAAGGTGGAAAACCAATAGCCTGAGCCAACCCTATATGAGTCATAACTTGAGCAAGAGGAGTTTGTGCATCACCAAACATCGTTTGTTTGAAATCATTGTAATCTGTGTGACCCATGTTGGTGTCTCTAACCTTGCTCCATGTGGAAATGATATTGGTCTCTGGATTTATACCCTTAAAATCATACTTCATATTTTTTGCTTTGGTTAGAGGACCCTCCTTAACTGGCTCAGTTGATTTTTCCATTCTGCTCCTATGCTGGATTCACCATGCATCTGTTAAGAGAAGACTATAATTACTATAATGTTAAGGAAAATATCTCAATTGCATCATTAAATGAATCGTTAGAATTTCTATGTAATTGCAAAATCACCTCTAATCTAAACCAAGATCATGAAGACCAAGTTCAAATCCTTCAAAATACAATTTAAGAAAACCTCAGGTTTATCCACCTCGCACGAATTTTAGCAATGAAAACTCTCTCAAGAAATCCACCCTTAGATGGATTTCATGAAGGACTGGAGGCTCGGGGATTTCCCTCATAGGTGAATTTCAGTGAAGCCTCGAATACTTAGCTAAAACTTGGTCATCAAATACTTCCAACTTCATGAAGGCTCACAACTCATCATTCTTGAGACTTAACCCACAAACACCAAACACATTCCTAACCTCAAGGATTTTCAAGCATGAAGGACTCGGGGAAATCTGAGGTCAAGGGATTTTGGCAAGGGAATAAAATCTCAGGGAATCCATCCCCAAACGAATTCCGCAAAGAACACAAGGTTCAGGGAAATTTTTGAAGGACAAAATTTTGCGAAGGAAATGTTTGTCAGGTTTTTTCATTTATGATGAATTTTCACGAAGTTCCCTCATATCGTTTGTTCATTGCAATTAAAAAATTGATGTCATTTTTCTCATTCACAACTTACCTTAAATTTGAAATCTCTTGTCTCTAACACAGGATTGGATTTGAATTCGGGCATTATCACCAAAATACAAAATATTTTGACACTTGATTATCCATAAATGAATCGATCATAATCAACTCCTCCAAATAAACCAGGGTACAAGGGTGACTTGGTTTCATGATTTCATTGTCTCAACTCACATACTCAGGGCATCAACAAATCAAAATATTAGGCCTGGATGCACATTTTATGGGAAATAAACATAGCTTGAATCTGGAACCCTAACCTTGCCAAGACACGAGTGTCCTAGTCAAATCTTAACCAAAAAAATTGAAGAACCGTAGTTCAAGAACAATGCCCTAATTAGCTTAAGCTTAAAAGAATGAAAATCGAAGCACACACATTTGAGGGCAAAGTCCCATGCCAATCCACCAAAGAAATCTTCCATTAAAAAAATTGAATGCAAATGATGGAACAAACTTAGAATCAAATGGTGATGTAAAATGAAAACAATTTCAAAACACACCATTGAATTACCAAGGAGGAATCAAGAACTTTCATTTAAACCATAGGAAATTACAAAAACCCTACCTTCGAGCTTGTAAATGTGAAATAATGGTGAAAATTCACTTGGAAACCCTAGCTGATGATTAAAAAATGCAATATTAATCTCAAACCCGTGCCCTCAACAACTGCAAGAACACCTCCAAAGTTCTCCTCTAATGCACAACTCAAAATGAATATCAAATGACAAACAAGATTATAAATCAACCTCCAAAAGTAGCAATAAATGACAAGTATGGCAGCTGAAAAATGATAAATGCATTGACAAGACAACATGCCAAACTTTGGGGATTTGAAGCCAAAGTGGATTTGGAGAAATATGGGCACCAAGGATTTTAGTGAAAGCTCAAACACCCAGGGAATCCACCACGACATGAATTCTGTGAAACTCCAATCCATTTGGAAAATCTGCCTGGCAGGGATTTCCACGAGATTCATTCTTTCGGGAGAATCCGACAGGTGTGGAATTCCATAAAGACCATTCCTTCGAGAAAATCCGACTGGGACGGATTTTCTTGAAACTCCATAAAACTTGCACAACTTGATGACTTAAAGAAATTTTCATGAAGTTCCCAAGTTCAAGGCATCGTCTAAGGTTGAAATGTTGTAAAATAAAGCACCCAAAGTGCATATGGAACCATTAGACTCAACCAAGTAAAGTGAACCCAAAATTCAGAGGAAACTATCTCTTAAGGGGAAAAGGTCAAACCTAAAGAAAAAATGAGAAACAAAGCAAGCAAAAGAGGGTCCCTTCCTCCGGTGGGGCGTGTGTGCAAAGAATGCACAGTAAATGGAAACTCTGCTAGGGAAATGTGTCAAAGCATTTCGATGACAAACTAGAATCAAGAACCTAAAATCTTTGGTTTCGATCCTCACATTAGGTCAATCAATAAACTAAATTCTCAAAATCAATAAACAAGCTAGCCCTTCCTGTGCTCAAAATTCAAGTGTATGAAAGTGTATTAATTTCCCTCCCTAAGTCATTGCAAAGAAACCAAGTTTAGTCAAGTTAAGCTACGTGAATGATTCTAACTCCAAAAGCAACCTGGATAAAGCCTCGCTGCCAATCAGGCATCCATAGCCCTGACGAGGTTATCATTGTGATTCTCCTAAACATAGCTCTATTGCCAGCCATGTGTCTATAGCCCTGATAGAGATATTCAGATCCTCCTGATAAGTTGAATTTTCTTTCAAGTTTTCAACATTTTCTCTTTTCTTTTCTTTCTTTCTGATATTTATTTTTTCACTTCTTTTCTTTTTCAACCTATAAGCAATGAAGCTCACACTTAGGACTGAGAATCACAGTGGCGCTGAAGCAGAAATATAGGATTTTTCACTTAACAAGACCTCACAAGGAACCCAACAACAACCTCAAGATTCTTAAGATATGTATGTAAAATGTAAGATTTGAGCACATTCAGAAACTAACTTAGTTCAATGACTTATCCACTTTATAGGTTTAGGACATGTGACACTAAATGGAGGATTTTCACCATTCCATCCAAAAAAATGGTTAGAGTTTGTAAAAGAAATACTTGAATCAGCCCTAGATAAATGATGATTTTGCAAATAAGACATTTCCCAACCAAAAGACCAGGAAGACCCTCAAAACCAAAATAAAGAAAAGAAAAGCAACCTATACTAACCAAAACTAAAGCAAAAGCAAACCAAAACAAACCAAAAGGAAGCACACCTAAGCTAACTATTTACAAGAATGAGTTGAAATGGCTCCAGAAAGGAAATAATGCTTTAAATATTATCCATTGACTGGCAATGAGACATCCTCTCCAATGAGGGTTTTGAGACGGAAAGCATTATCTCCTAGGATTTGAGAAATCTAGAAAGGGCCAAGCCAAAGCTTATCAAATTTACCATGTTCTCCTTTCTTTTCATGTGCTTTATCCTAGTACAAAACTAAGTCAGAAATCTTCAAATATTTTACCTTAGCTCTACGATCAAACCATCACTTGACAATACCCTGATGCTTGGAAAAGTTTTCTAAGGCTTCATCTCTTTTTTCTTCTAGTTGTAACAATTTAGCTAGGCAGGCCTCTAAATGCTCCCCTTCCTCATAATATTCATTGATAAATTGGAGAGTAGGGATTCTCAACTGAATAGGAATTACATGTTCAAGCCCATAAACCAGATGGTAAGGAGAGGTCCATAGTGAAGCTTTCTTTGGGGTTCGATTTTCCCACAAAGCAATTCTTAACTAAGTGTACCATTCTTTTAATTTTTTGTCAATCAACTTATGAATGACAATGAGCGGGTTCTTGTTGGTGGATTCTACTAAACCATTTCCTTGGGGATAATAGTTAGATGCAAACTTAATGATGATGCCATGGTCAAATACCCACCCATAAAATTTTAATGATGCAAAGGCAGGTTCATTATCACATACAATAGTAAAAGGGCAACCAAAACGATTGATAATCCAAGCCTCAATGAAATTTATTACTACCTATGTTGTGCATTGCTTGCAAGGAATTGCTTCAGTCCACTTGGTAAAGTAATCAGTAGCAATTAAAGCATACCTATGTCCAGCTGAAGATGGTGGGTTGATAGGACCAATAAAGTCCAATCCCCACTGTGCAAATGGCCTTACCTTGATCATCGGTTGTAGTGGAAAAGCAAAGTTCCTTTCTCCAGTGGCAGAGGTTTGACAAATATGAAAATCCCTTACATGACTATATGCATCCTTAAAAATAGTTGGCCAATAGTACCCAACACACATGATTCAAGTTGCGGTAGCCAAACCAGATCCATGACATGTTCCATATCTATTATGTAATTCCTCCATGACCTTTGCTACCTCCTCTTTTCCAAGACATTAGAGATATATTCCCTCACAATTCTTCTTAAATAGAATTTCCCCTTTAAGCATGTAGTTGTCACTCTTCAAGCATAACACCCTTCGTTGCACTGGATTCAAGTGATCGGGACATTTTTGGTTCAGGAAGTAGTAAACCAAGTCATCATACCATTTGTCAGGTGAGACATCCTAGAGATGGTAATATTGTACTACAATTTTGGGGCCTGTCTCAGCCATTGTTCTTGTTAAAGCTTTCCCTCTCACTAATTTCATTGGCTAAATCTCAATGTCATATTCATGTAACATAGTGACCCACCTAGCTCTCCTTTCACCCATTTCACTTTGCATTAATAAGAGCTTCACCGTTGGTTTAGTTACAATTGTGGAGACTTTATTCCTTAAAATGTAGTGCCTGAATTTTTTGACTCCTCTTACCAGTGCATAAGCTTGCTTTTCCACATTTGGATACTTTAGTTTGACATCCTTATGGGAAAACACTCATGAATGCTATCAAATTCCCATTCCCTTAGTCTGACCTTTGTGTCAACATACTGGCACAAGAATGATCTAATGCAAAGGAATATATATAAAAGGGCTTTGTATAACTCTGAATTACTAGCACTGGAGCAACAACTATGGCCCTCTTGATTTCATCAAATGCTTTCTTTGCCTCAACAGTCCATTCTACCTTTGCATCTTATTTTAGCATTGTGTTCAATGGCTTGACTATTTCCATGAAACTAGTGATGAATTTTTAGACAAAATTGATTTTTCCAAAGAAAGACTTCATCTCCTTGCTAGTAGGGGGTTGTATCTTCAAGATTGCCTAGATTCACTCATGATCAATAGAAATTCATGCTCAGAGATTACATGACCCAAGAGCTTTCTCTCTATTACCCCAAATATACATTTCTTGGGATTGAGGGAGATGCCAAATTCTTTGCATCTTTGAAATACCTTGCATAGGTTTGAAATATGATCTCCCCTATTCTTGGAAGAAATAGTCAAGTCATCCATATAGATAATAATACACTTACCAATTATATCCTTGAAGGCAATGTCCATAGTGTTGGTTGAAAAATTTGTATACCTTGAGTATATGCAAAATGGTGGTTTCAGCCAAAGTGTGTGAGTATGATACTCTCCTAATTTAGGGAAGGCTCCCCCTTTTCTACTAACTAACTTAGACTAATATGGGTAAGACAACAACCTTTCCTCTTTCTTCAGGAAATATTATATTCTTTTCTCCTCACAGAAAAGTGATAACAACTTTTAAGAAAATTATTACAACTTGAAATGTAAATGAGAGAGGAAATGAAGTTTGCTAAAAGCATAAAGACTTCTATCACCTCCTTCGGGATGGGAAAACAATATTCAAGCACAAAGTCTTGAGTATCCAAAATCCTATCTACCCTTTTAGAATGATAATCTAAGAACATAATACAACATATATCAGCTCAAAGTCTATAAATATGGTGCACTTATGAATCACTTTATATGGGAATTACTACAAGCACAAAGACTTGTAACTCTTTACAACTCCTAATCATAAATCAAACTAATTCAATCTTTCAAACTTGTAGCACAAAGTCTGCAAGAAATCAGACCAAAGTCTTTTCACAATAGCTCCATAATATCATAAGAAAAAATCAGAATGATGTACCACTATGACATAAGAGCACAGTAATTACATGCCACAAGACTCAGCACAAAGTCTGAAATTTCATATTCCTTCCTTGTATTTCTTGGAAATTAAGTTTACATACACAAAGCACAAAGTCTCTTTGTTGTAAATGTCTGTAGAGTTTTCTCTATTGCCAAAAAAAATGAAAATTACAAGACCCCCTCAAGTATTTATAGGAGATAAGCCTTGAGAAAAAGGTGGGAGGATCCCAAAAAACTTGAGAAATTATCTCAACCACCATGACTTATTCCAACTACAGTTCTAATTTAACTTAACTTGTAGTTGCCTTACATGTAATTACATTTTACAAAAATGTGAGTGAAAGAAAAACTTGTAATTACAATTTTTTCTTTTACATGTAATTTGTCAAAATAAAATACATAAAACATAACAGAAGTAAACTATGTGTCATCTTGAATTCATCATGTTGCTACAAACTGCTCTTTAATCAACACTCTTTCCTTTTCACAATTCTAAGATGTCTTGATTCACTATCCTATCTCAATAGACTTGTATAGGGCTTCCTTTGCATGTTACTAATTTCCATAGGTAAGAAGATCTTTTGATGAAGAATATCCTTTTTAAATATCTCTTGGAAATATCATCAATTTCCCTTAGCATGAATGTCCTTCATCTTGTTCAATTATTCTTTACTCTTCACAGATTTCTATGTAGATTTCTCGTGTCATTATCATTTGTAGTAAGACAACATAACCTTGTCTTTCATTACATTGTTTATTCCATATCTTCATTTGAATTTTCCATCCTATGCCTTTTCTCTTATCATCATACTCTACCTTATGCTCACAAATTTCTTCATAGAACTGCAATTCGGGTCTGGGAAGACAAATTACAAGTTGTTGATAAAAGAAATTTTAGGTATGGAAACGAACATTGTAAATGATTTTAGAATATACAAGAGATCATGTTACTTGCAATTTCCTTTTTGCAGCTTGGTTTTGAGAATGATATTACAAGTGAAATGAATTGCAATCGGACCTTTTTAAGCTCTTTGCAAGTGACTTGAGTCTTATACTCAAATGGGTTGGACCTTTCATCAGCAAATGCAAATAGTTTTTTGAAAGAAAGCTTCATGTGCGAACTTGTAGTCGCGTCCCCATGGTCCGATGGAAAGTGATGAACATGTATTTTGCTTTCAACTTGTAAGTCAAGTTTCAAAACCCCCATTACAAGTGAAACATAAAACAAAAATCAACTTTAAAGCATCCCAACTTGTAAGTCGGTCTTTAGGATCCCCAACACAAGTAACCAAAAGTAACTTAAAACCTCCTAACTTGCAGTTTAGGTTTCAAGACCCCCATTACAAGTTACAAGTAATTTAAAAACCCTTTCACTTGCACATCGGGCTTTAAGACCCCCATTACAAGTGACAAGAATTTTATAAAATAACTAAAAGCACTTTCACTTGCAAGTCGGGTCTCAAGACCCCCATTACAAGTGACATATTATCAAAAAGTAATTTAAAAACCATTCACTTGCAGATTAGGCTTTAAGACCCCCATTACAAGTGATCAATTTAAAAACACAAAAGTAACTTAAAAAGCTCATAAAGTGAAATCGGGTCTTGGGGACTTGATTGCAAGTGAATGTATCACTTGCATTTTAGAACTTGAAACCCCCACACTTGCAATAAGGTCTTCAAAACCCAAAATTAACCAAAAAAACCAAAAATGATAGAATTTCACAAAAACAGATGAGAGTGAATGAAAAATGTTAGCCAAAAGGAATATAGACCCAAAACTTAAAATTCCTAATCTTTGTACCTCGTAATATGTGCCTTGAGGCCTAAAAATGTTGAAATTTTGATGGGTTATCTCTAATTTTTGCATGTCAAAAATCAGGGACAACACATAGCTCTTTGGAAAGTGGCTCCTGCATTGATTAATCCAAAAGGCATTCTTCTATATGCAAATGTGCCCCATTTGGTTGTAAATGAAGTTTTATGCCTATCCTCATATTGTACCATAACCTAGTTGTAGCAAGAGTAACCATCCAGAAAGGACATCATTTGAGAACCATTCACAATCTGCAAGACCTCATCTAGTGAAGGCACCAGATAGTTATCCTTATTTGAAGCAGGGTTAAGGTTTTTGAAATCCACACACAACCTTATTTCTCCATTCTTCTTGCAAACAGGAACCAAATTAGCCACCCATGTTGAATGTCTGACTGGGAAAATGATATGAGCGAATAATAATTTATGTACTTCTTTCTGGATAATGGGCTCCAACAATGCATTAATGGGACTTTCTCTTTGTCAGAATGGCTTTGCATTAGGCTTCAAAGGAATAGTGTTGTGATTATTTATGTATCATAAGTTTTCAGGTCTTCATAACTCTAGGCTATGACATCGTGATATGCATGTAATGCAACTATTATTCATTTTCTTTCTTCTTGAGTACATACCTTTCCTATGAACACATTCTTTACATCTTCTTGAGTGCCCATATTATATGACTCACATTGACTAGCTATTGAGTCCTTTTTGTTGGAAATATATGCCTAAATCATCACAGGTTGTAACCTCTATTGGAGCCAAGTCGGAGTGACATCTTTAATTTCTGGCCGACTAGCAGTTTGAATCTTGTTGAACAGTTCCAAGTCGCTGAGACAAGGTTGGTGTCTTGTCGAATGAACTATCGCTGTGACAAGAAGCATTCGCTAGGACCTCTTATCGCATGGAGATCTCTGGCCGACAGGCCATTCAATCAGGTGTTGGGGAGACTCATAGCAACCAGGGGCTTCGGGGTGACTTGAACACTTGGGAAGAAGTCCCAACGACAATGGAAGGTCTCGCCAATGGGCTTACTCTTGAAGTCTTTGCGGTGACATGAATGTTTTAGTATGAAGTCTGGGCGATGTGTTTTTGTCTCGCCGATAGCATTTAGTTTGAAGTCATCAGGGAGACTTGGCCGAAAAGGAATACTATCGGTAAAAAGTCTTACCGATGTGGGAATGTCATACCGACCATATTCATTCAGGGTAACTGAAGAAGTCCCAGCGACCGATGAAGGTCTTGCCGATGGGGACACACTTGGAGGCATTGGGGTAACACTAAGGGTTCGCTAAGAACTCTTAGCGATGGATAGAAGGTTGGTCGACCGTTCGGTGCTCGATGTAACATAAGGATCTCAGAGTAAAGTCTCAGCGAAGGACGTATGTCTTGGCGATAGATGAGCACTTCGGAGTAACATAAGATAGCTCGATGAAACCTCTTGGCAATAGTTGAATGTCTTAGCGATGAAGAATTTTGTTGTTGATATGACTTGAGAACCCGGTATGAGGTCTTGGCGAGAGCGAAATGTTTTTTCGATGATATGAATCTTCGGTGTGACTTAGGATATCAATATGTGGTCTCACCAAAGAACGATAGTCTTGCCAAAAGGAAAACTGAAGTCGTTGTGACTTGCGAATAGCAATATGACTCTCGTCGACTGTAAGGAGTCTTGGAAATATCAAATGTTGACTATGTTGGCATCGGGGAGACATGGTCGGTGTCTCACTGATATGCCAACACAGTTTGAAGCCGTTTTAACCGTTTGACTTTCCTATGTGGTGTCGCGTGGACCAATCAGAGAAGTCGAATTGGAACCGTTGGAAGACAGTTCGTTGTGGCAGTTCTGAGGAAGCTCGACAAACAGGGAATGACATGAATATAGTCTGAAGTTACAAATGCTTGAGGGTTCGGTTGGTTCAAAGAACAATTGTGTGAACAGTTTGAATTGTATCAGAGTGATTTCTATTCTGTAAAGATTGTAACTTGAAGGTTCCTGTACAAGATTGGTCATTGTGAAAGCTGTTGTAATATAGCATCAAAAAGATAAGTCAAAACTCTGTATTTAATTATTTGTTACTGTAATACAAAGTGACTTCTCTTGGTGTGGTGGGTTTTTCTCCTGTAAGGGTTTTCCCACGTAAATCTGGTGTTCATCTGTATTTGTCTAATTCTCTGTTTCGCTATTTATTTCAAAGTGCATCTTAATTGAACTGTAATTCAAAAATTAAGAGTGTATCTGCATTCTTCCCTGAGTTTTTGATGTTAGGAGAGTTGTTTCTCAATCTAGCTCTTACAAGTGGTATCCTCGAAGCTTGGCCAATTGTGTTATCCTTGTGGGTACGCTGGTTTTTGTGTCAATTCTATTTAGTGGGAGTCTAGTAGAATTTTGTCAATTTCTAGTTACAAATTGAGATGGCTAGCACATTAGGAAAGATTGAAATAAAGAAGTTCAATGGCAGTAACTTTGAGTTGTGGAAAATCAAAATGGAGGATCTCTTAGTGGATCGTGATCTATGGGTTGCAGTGTCTAGAAGTAAACCTACAGGCATGAAGCAAGAAGATTGGGACCCTGCGCATAGAAAGCTCCATACCGATAAGGCCTCGCTTTGGTGTAATTCCATTCTTTGAATGTGCATGTGAGGAGAAGATCTGCGATCTTCCCTTTGTGGGAAGACACTTCGCGCCTCTATTTATCGTGGGAAGTCTTTGGTGAATAAACTATTCCTCGAGGAAGAAGTCAGACTTTGAGAATGTAGGAAAGAGGGATCCTTGAAGCCAATCATTTGAACACATTTAATATGTTGATTTCAATTAACACCGCTATGGTGTGAAGACTGAAGAAGAGGATCAATGTATGCTATTATTGTGTTCTTTACCAGACTCATGGGATCATCTACTGATGGCTATTGGGAGTACAACATCCAACTTCAAGATAGAAGATGCTGTTGGTTCTTTGTTATTAGAAGAGATGAGAAGGAAATCTTCTCGAGATGCATGGCGAGGCCTCTTGTCGTTAGAGGCAGTCAAAAAGAGAAAGGCAAGAAGAAGGAGAAGAAGTCCAAATCGAAATCAAAAGGGAGATCAAATTCTCCTGGAAAGAAGTACAAGGTGAAATGTTGGAACTATGGGTAGCTTAGTCATGTCTGAAAGGATTGCAAAGAGGTGAAAAAGAAGAAGAACTTTTCTAATAATGATTCTTCACTCGCGATGGAGACTTTCATTGCAACCTTCCTTGGCTACTGCTGTGCATTAGATGATGTCCGGCTGATTGATTCGAGCATCTTTCCACATGACATCTCATGCAGACCGGTTATGAAGTATGAAGAATATGATGGTGGAAAGGTGTACTTGGCAAGTGATTCAACTTTAGAGATTGTTGGTTGTGGAAGAGTCAGAATACAATTCCCCGATGGCAGAATGAAGGGAATCAATAATGTAATGCATATAACAGGTCTGGCTCGAAACTTACTTTCTATAAGTATGTTGAATGATATTTGAGTGCAAGTCACGTTCTCTAGAAATGGTTGGAAGATGACTAGAGGCTCAATGGTGCTAGCAAGGGGTGCCCGTATTGGTACCTTGTACAAGCTGGATGCACATGTTGTTCAATGTAACAATGTCTCTGTAAAGTCATAGAAGGCTACTCATAGAGGAAAAGAGGGAAATGTTCCTAATTGTATAAACTCTATGGAAGTTAAACTTCCAGCAGAGAAGACTATGCTCTGGCATCATAGGCTCGGCCACATAGGAGAAAAAGGTTTAAAAACCTTGAAGAATAAAAACCTAGTTGAGGGGAAGGGCTTGATGATTGGTAACCTTGAATTTGAATTATGTGAGAATTGTATATATGGAAAACAACACTGTTTCATTTTATTCCAAACCGGTTGTTGATTATATTCATTCCATATATTTATCCAGTTGAATGTTCCTTCTTTGCTCTTTAAATCGAAAGATGCTATGTATCATTCATTAATGATTATTCAAGAAGAATATTTGTTTATTTTTTGAAAAGTAAATCGTAAGTGTTCACCGGGGCTTTAAGAAATTTAAGAACCTTGTAGAAAATAAGACTAGAAGAAAAATAAAATGTTTAAGGACTGATAATGGCGGTGAATTTTGTTATGATGAATTCGAGAGGTACTGTAAAGACCATGGATTAAAAGACATAAGACTACACCTTATACTCCATAGCAAAATGGAGCTGCGTAAAGGTTCAATAGACAATGATGGAGAGTAACGGCATGCTTAGTAGTGCTGGCTTGGAGAAGAAATTATGGGCTGAGGCTATTGCTATTGCATGTTACTTGATTAATCAGTCTCCTAATTTTGCTCTTGTTGAGAAAACACCTTTGGAAGCATGGTCTGGTAAGAAGCCCTCTTTAATACATATTTGTGTTTTTGGCTAAGGCATAGGCACCTGTTCCATATGAGAAAAGATCTAAGTTGGAGAACAAGGCTATCAAATGTATCTTTATTGGCTATAGTGCTGGCATAAAAGGATACAAGCTTTGGAATCCTGATACGGAGAAGGTTGTATACGCCATGTAATCTTCGCGGAGTTGAAGCTCTAACTTGGATCCGCTAAATGTGAGACAAAAGTCAAAAAATATAAGGATGTAGTTGTAATTCCTCCTACACCAAGAAAGAGGAATTGAAAATTCAAAATGTACTTGAAACCAGGAGAGCTCAAGCGTTATGAAAGTTTTGAAGAAGAAGAACCTCAACCTCAGCCAGTGAGGAGAGGTCAACCCATGAAAGAAAACAACCAGATAGGTATGGGTTCTCTTTGATAGATTCTACTTGTGCTTATGCTTTTATTTCTAGCACTGATGAGCCTAGAACTGTAAAAGAGACATTTAAAATGTCTAATTTAGACTCTTGGTTGGAAGCCATGAATGAAGAAATGGCATCATTGGAAAAAAATGAAACTTGGAGTTTGGTGCCCTTGCCTAAAGGCAGAAAAGTTGTTGGCTGCAAATTGGTATTTAAAAAGAAGATTGGTCTAGATGGCAGTGTGGAAAAGTACAAGGCAAGATTGGTTGCGAAGGGTTATTCCCAGGTAGAGGGAATTGATTATGGGGAAATTTTTTCTCCTGTAGCTAAGCTAACATCTATCAGATTTCTTTTGTCAATTGTAGTAGCGTATGACTTAGAACTTGAATAGATGGGTGTGAAGACAACATTTCTTCATGGTGATCTTGAAGAAAAAATCTATATGTCCTAGCCTAAGCACTTTGTTGAGAAAGGTAAAGAGAAAATGGTTTGTAAGTTAAAGAAGTCTCTGTATGGGTTAAAGCAGTCACCTAGAATGTGGTACCAGAAATTTGATACTTTTGTATTGTCTTTGGGATTTGTGAGATCAAAATTTGATCATTATGTCTATTATAAAGTTGAAAGTGATCAAGTTCTTATTATTGCTCTCTATGTTGATGATATGTTGTTCATAGGCAATAGTAAGCTAATGATTTCTGATCTTAAGTCTCAATTGTTTGCTAAGTTTGAAATGAAAGATCTTGGTGCAGCAAGGTATATTCTGGGGATGGAGATAACTAGGGACATGAATAGTAGAAAACTTTGGCTCAGTCAGAGTAAGTATATCAAGACTGTTCTAGAGAGATTTTGCATGAATGATTGCAAGTAGCTAGTTGTTCCATTCTTGCAGGGAATGAAGCTATCTGTTGAAGACTGTCCAAAATATCCTACTAAGATGGAGGACATGACCAGTGTACCCTATGTTAGTGCGGTTGGCAGTCTTATGTATGCAATGGTCTGTACAAGGCTAGACATTGCCTAAGCAGTGGGAGTACTTAGTCAATTTATGGCTAATCTAGGAAGAACACATTGGGATGTTGTGAAGAGAGTGTTTAGATATTTGAAGGGGACTTCAGAATATGCTCTGTGTTATCATGGGAACTTGGTTGAGTCACAAAAGACTCTCAACATTCGTGGATATGTAGATTTTGATTGGGCAGGGGAAATTGATAGCAGAAGGTCCACTAGTGGATACATTTTCATGTTAAATGGTGATGCAATGAGTTGGATGAGTAAGCGGCAGGCTGTAGTCACTTTGTCCACTACAGAGGATGAATACATGGCAGCTACTCATACTTGTAAAGAAGCAGTTTGGTTAAAACATTTGTTTTCTAACATTGGTTTTGATGCAGGGTAAATAACTATTTTCTGTGACAGTCAGAGTGCAATTTGTCTGGCAAAGAATCCTACTTTCCATGCCAGGATGAAACATATAGATGTATAGTACCATTTTGTATGAGATATGGTAGAGGATGGAAAGGTCAGTTTGGAAAAAGTTGATACTCTGGAGAATGTTGCAGATGCGTTGATGAAGCTAGTGAGCACATACAAGTTCAGGTGGTGTGCTAGTTCAATGGGCCTTAGTGCCGATGATTTTCAGTAAGTTTTGTTGTGCTCTAGAGGCGCCTATGTGATCTTCATCAAGTGGGAGATTGTTGGAAATATATGCCTAAATCATCATAGGCTGTAACCTCTATTGGAGCCAAGTCGGAGTGACATCTTTAATGTCTGGCCGACTAGCAGCTTGAATCTTGTTGAACAGTTCCAAGTCACTGAGACAAGGTTGGTGTCTTGTCGAATGAACTATCGTTGCGACAAGAAGCATTCACTGTGACCTCTTACTGCATGGAGATCTCTGGCCGACAGGCCATTCAATCAGGCATCGGGGAGACTCATAGCAACCGGGGGCTTCGGGGTGACTTGAACACTCGGGAAGAAGTCCCAATGACAATGGAAGGTCTCGCCGATGGGGTTACTCTTGAAGTCTTCACGGTGACATGAATGTTTCGGTATGAAGTCTGGGCGATGTGTTTTTGTCTCGCCGATAGCGTTTAGTTTGAAGTCATCGGGGAGACTTGGCCGAAAAGGAATACTATCGGTAAGAAGTCTTACCGATGTGGGAATGTCACACCTACCTTATTCATTTTTGGTAACTCAAAGGTCTTGGGAAGAAGTCCCAGCGACCGATGAAGGTCTCGCTAACGGGGACACACTTGGAGGCATCGGGGTAACACTAAGGGTTCGCTAAGAACTCTTAGCGATGGGAAAAATTCTTGCCGACCGTTCAGTGCTCGATGTAACATAAGGATCTCGGAGTAAAGTCTTAGCAAAGGACGTATGTCTTGGTGATAGATGAGCACTTCGGAGTAACATAAGATAGCTTGATGAAACCTCTTGGCGACAGTTGAATGTCATAGCGATGAAGAAGTCTATTGTTGGTATGACTTAAGAACCTAGTATGAGGTCTTGGCGAGAGCGAAATGTTTTGCCGATGGTATGACTCTTTGGTGTGACTTAGGATATCGATATGTGGTCTCACCGAAGAGCGATAGTCTTGTCGAAAGGAAAACTGAAGTCGTTGTGACTTGTGAATAACAATATGACTCTCGTCGACTATAAGGAGTCTTGGCGATATCAAATGTTGACTGTGTTGGCATCGGGGAGACACGGTCAGTGTCTCACCGATATGCCAACGCAGCTTGAAGCCATTTTGACCATTTGACTTTCCTATGTGGCGTCACATGGACCAATCAGAGAATCTGAATGGGAACCATTGGAAGATAGTTCGTTGTGGCAGTTCTAAGAGGAAGCTCGACAGACAAGGAACGACATGAATATAGTTTGAAGTTGCAAATGCTTGAGGGTTCAGTTGGTTCAAAGAACAATTGTGTGAACAGTTCAAATTGCATCAAAGTGATTTCTATTCTATAAAGATTGTAACTTGAAGGTTCCTGTACAAGATTGGTCATTGTGAAAGTTGCTATAATCTAGCATCAGAAAGATAAGTCAAAACTTTGTATGTAATTATTTGTTACTGTAATACAAAGTGACTTCTCTTGGTGTGGTGGGTTTTTCCCCGTAAGGGTTTTCCCACGTAAATTTGGTGTTCATCTATATTTATCTAATTCTCTGTTTCTGCTATTTATTTCAAAGTGCATCTTAATTGAACTGTAATTCAAAAATTAAGAGTATATCTGCATTCTTCCCTGAGTTTTTGACGTTAGGAGAGTTGTTTCCACATCTAGCTTTCCTTACACTTTTCCTGTTGATCTTGATCCATCATTTTTTCCAAGTCAAAGATCCTTTCAAGTTGTACCATGCCTCTAGGAATTTTATTTTGCTTAAGATTGATTACCTATTCCATGGCTAGTTCTGCCTCTTGAGGTTTTGTTTCATCAATTATCTGAGAAGTAAACACATCAGAACTAGTGATAAAGTCTAAAATATGCTTGTCATATTTGAATACCTAAAATTTTGTGACATTATCTGGTACATGAGGAATTGGGGTAAGTTCAACCATGAATCGTTTCAACCTAGACAAGGATAACAGCTCTAAAGTGATGGCTCCCTATGCTAGAGTATCCACAGTATGATTCTTGCTTCTAGGAATTAGTTGAATTTTAAATGCATCAAATCCCTCTATCAAATCCCATAATCTATGCCTATAATTGGTCATCCTCCTATCATGGCAAGAGTATTGTTTCCTAACTTGCTTAACCACTAATTTAGAATCTTTGAAAACTTGCAAAATTTTGACCTTGTTTCTTAGAGCCATGAGTAATTTGTTGGATCTCAGTTGTGTTTATGGTTTGTCCTTGATGACAAAATCTCTTTCAGTTGATTCTCTTTGGTGATCAGTCTCAGTTTGGATCTTTATGCTTTACTATGGCACTTCTTTAATGTCTCTTGGCTATTACAGACAGTTATTTGTTATGATTCAAATTCATGGTGATGAGATCTCTAGTTCATGTTATGAATGTTATTTCTTTGACTGACAGAGTTTGACAGATGGTTTCTTTGTCAAGATGGTTCTCCTTGCATACCACTGGTGTATTTCACATGATTACAAGCCATTTGATTACATTCCTTGAACTCACATTTTTAAAGGCATTACTGTTACCTTGGTTCTAATAATATCATTTATCTAATGTTTTTGGTTGTTTCTCATTCGGGCTTACACTTATCAGCGTGAGAATGGAAGGGTCTCCCCGATCCTTTTTGAAATGTCTGTGTTGCCTATCGAAAAGACATTTCTGATGTCATAACGATTTGATTTTACATACAGGCAGCTTTCGACGTGACATTGATCGTGGTCTTGGTGACAGAAGAAAAGTCTATTGGCATGAGGTTTGTTCACCACTGAGAGGTCTTACCGAATAAGTTGGGTCTCACCGACTTATATATGAGGAGGTGCATCAGCGTAAGAAATCCCTATCGGCATGTTGTTTCATCGAGCGCTTTGTGTCTTGGCGACCAGCACAAGAAAGAACATTTCGGCAAGTATTACACCGTCGGTATGTGGTCATAGCGAAATTGGTATGTCACACCGACCACCGTTGAAAAATTGTATATCGGCATGAGTTTAAGGCTTTGGTGTAGTGTCTCAGTGAAATTGTTATGTCTCACCGACCATATGCATGTGGACGTCTTTCGGTGAGACATTCACGTGGTTTCGGCGACCGAGGATGAACATATCGGCATGAGTGTTGTATTCGGAATGTGGTCTCACTGAAGACATATTGTCTCACTGACCGTGCACTAAAAGGTCTTATCGGCAAAGGTTTTGCTTTGGTGTAATGTCATAGAAAACCCGTCAAGTCTTGGCGACTAAGTCTTGAGGGGCTTTCGGCGAAAGGTTGGTATTGTCTCAACGACTCAGAGTGGATAAAGTTTTTCAGTATGACATAGTGTGCTCCCCAAGAGGTCTCCCCGACGTTGATATGTCTTGGTGATACGAAAAACAAAAGGAACATTTCGGTATGACTCATGTGCTCGAAGAAAGGTCTTGGCGAGTTTGATTTCTTATACCGACTGACAACATAAAGGCATACATCTCGGTAAGAGCTAGGGTTTTCGGCGTGAGGTCTCGGCGAGTGACCTCCAGTCTCGCCGATGGAACACAAAAGGTCTTTGTCGACATAGGAATAGTCTTGTCTCAGCAACACAGAAGATGGTTGGTAACTTTCGGTATGACTTAAGCACTCTACAAGATGTCACCCCGACTACACATTGTCTTGGCGAAGGCAGATGAAGGATACATCTCGGTGAGAGTGTGTTTTTGTCACAGTGACTCATAATGGATAAAGCCTTTCGGTGAAAGATAATGAAATCTACATAACGTCTCCCCAACAATAGAATGTCACAGCGACAAACAGAGGGATGACTAACGGTGATAAAGTTGCCTTCGGCATAGGTGTTGAATTGTCATGGCGACAAGGTTGATCACGGGGGCTCTAGGCAAAACAAAGACTTGTCTACAAGATGTCTCTCCGATTTCAAAAGGTTATAGCGACATTGAATGAAATGAAAAGGGCATCTCGGTGAGAAACTTGCTTATGTCTTAGTGATTGGAAAGAACATAACACATGGCTCTAGGCGTAACATAAAGTATTCGTTATGTCTTCTCCCTGGCTTTGATGGGTCTCGGCGAAAGAAAATAAGTAAAAAGAAACGCAGATCGCATAAGGTCATAGCGAATCACAAAGAACACATGGCGACTGTTGTCTCAACGAATGATTTTTGAAGTCTCATACACTATGGCCGGCATGGATTTTCTAAGTATAGTTGCATGCAGACATCTTTGGTTGGTATCGAATCTCTGGCAAGATATTCTCTGAGATTTTAGAGGTTATGATTTTCTGTTAGTGGGCAAACATGGCTTTGATGAAAATCTTTTAGTTACAATTTGAAATCTCCTGACTCAGCACAGAAATTAAAGCTCTTTGGATAGGCGTTACTCTAATTTTTACCATCATCTACAGACTGTCATGATTCAATTTCATATTCTAAAGATAGCAAGAGAATTTGAGAATCTTGTGAAAAATGATTTTTGAAGATTTCCTCTTAACTGACATACTTGAAATGTATATATAAACCTGTGTTGAAAAACAGAAAACGTTGTTGATTGTAATTCTAGGATATTGTCCCTAAGGTTTTCTATAGATGAGAAAATAGTGAAATATGTGCTTAACTAAAAATAGAGAGATCCTCTGATAGTATGATTGTAATTCTGAAATTTGAGTAAGGGGTTGGTGCTCCTTGAGATTGGTGTCTCTAAATGAGGGGTTGGTGCTCAAAAATTGGCCTATAAGGCATTGTTAACAGTGGTTTTGAAGATTAAGCCTGTAAGGCAGTTTAGGAGTGGTTTTTATACCCTAGGAGGGTTTTCCACTCGACAAAAGCTTTTGTCTCTTTGTTCTTCTGTGTGCTCTTTGATTTAAAGTTTTGTTGTTTCTATTCACTGGTTGGTTATTGCTTTTCTCAATTCTGTTTATAAATGATTACATTCAACTAATGAATGCATTAATAAAAAAATATTGAGATCAAATCTGAGCTATGGTTTTTGAATATTTGAAAATTGGTCAAATCGGTTAAGACACTGATTCACCCCCCCTCTCAATGTCATTTTAACTCCAACATAATCCATGTATTAACACCTCATACTCAACAACATTATTGGTGCATTGAAATTGCAATCTATGTGCAATGAAGAAGGTCTTACCTGAAGGGCTTATTAATTCAAATCCAACACCAACTCCCTACTTAGACTTAGAGCCATCAAATCGTAGAGTCCAGTTTAGTGAAAGACATACCTTTGGAGTTTCTTATACTTTTACTCTTACTTGATGAGGGATCCTCTTGTACATGTGGTTTTTTACCTTTTTGATCTTTCTAGATTTCTTGAACATCAAGTTTAACTGTTGGAGGAGGATTGATACATCTCTTGATCTACTCTACAGTAGTCTGATAGATACAACATTTGAGCTTAGAATATGAGGCATTGTGAACTCTTCACCAGTTGGGTAGTAGTAACTCTTCAAAATTCATTTGCCTCCCAAGATTAATTTAATCCTCAATACATTTATGAATAAATTCTTGAAATTTATCCAAAAAACCAAGGTTGCCATCACCCTGGTTAGAATCTTCATCTGATTCAACAATTGCCTCAATACTACTAGAGCATTGAGTCAAATCCTTTAGCATATCATGCATCATTAATACCTCCTCTACTTATGATTCTTCAACAACTTCTGCTAGGATATAATTTCCTAAACTTTCCTTAGAAACCAACACTTCATTGGATACCTTATTCAATGATTAGGTATTTCAATCTTGGTTCTCATTCAATTTTGATCTAGTTGGGGACTCCCTTCCATGGAAATCGCATATGAGAGTGATCTGTAGAGGTATATCCATTAAGTACTCTCATGAAGTCCCTTCCTAGAATCATCCTGTAGGCATCTGGTATATCAACCACCTGGATATTGATGACTTGTTGCACACGTAGATTCGATGCAATCTACATTGGAATCATATTTAATTCTCCTACTACACTTACCTCAGTCTTGTCCAACTGGGTCACCTTACACTAGGAAGGAGCAGGGTGATGCCCAAAGTTTTGTAAATTGAGAATGGCATAAAATTTGTTGATGCTCCAGAATCCAATAAGCAATTATGTAGATTCTTACCGAATATACAAATGGAAATAAAAAAAATAGTATCTTGCTTAGCTTGGAACATACTTACCGAAGAATCAACATGAGCCACTTGATTTTTATCCTTTTCTTTGCTCCTATCCTTCGTCTACACATTAGCTTGATCTTTAGCAGGCTGATTATTCTAATCTTGAATTGGTTGGGAATTTTGTGACTTTTTAGTCACTTCCTTGACTACTGGTTCAAAAAAACTAGCTCTCTTCATAGTAGCCTCTTGTGAAGTATTTGAGGGCATGTTCTCATTCAAAGAACCAAATATGACACTCCTAATGGTTGGAACTCTTAATAACTCAAAATATGAAAGACCTACTTTTACTATCCTGAGTTCCTCTACCACATATTCACCCATTTGAGTCAGAGTCATGTTAGTTTGAGTGCTCCTAGTTTGTTCCCTTTGTTTTTCTTTAGCAACATCAACATATCCTCCTTTGAAAGCATCAGAAGATCCCCCTTTAGAAAATTATTGCTTTGGAATGTGGGGATAGGAAGGGTTGTTACTTGCATTTGGATAAGGCAGTGTGCTAAGATTATTTGGGGGTGTGGATGTGGTAAAGGGACCACTATCCTACCTATTCCTTAAATCATATGACCTAGTTCTTTGATGAAACATCTGGACTTCATCTATTCTCTTCTCCTCTTCATCCAAAGAGCCATTGTCAATAGTATCACTATTTTTAAACAATTGAGATATTGATTCTCTATTACATACTTGTTATGACTTCACAATTTTCTCCATGTACTCCTCCTTAGGTCCATTCTCTTCTCCTCATGGGAAAGGAACATGATTTAATACTAGCATAGGTGAATCATATGGATTAGAGGGCATAATCTCCTGCCCATTTGCACCAATACCAACAACTTGCTGGACCTCCATCTGGAATATGGCTGCTGCTATCTAGAACTTAGGGTAGTCAAACTTAGAATGTTTTGTTGTCTTGTGGAGTTTGTAGTATCCAACTAATGCAGCTTCAACCAAGAGTACCATACTTTTTGACTTCTCTTGATTACCTAGGGGGTCCAATGGTGTAGGGACTCCTCCATTATTGGGCCTAGTGTTCCAGGTCCTATTCTATATTGGGGGTGTCCTTCTATCAAAATTATGTCCTAATGATTGACACATATCATAACCTTGTCCCTGACCTGGTCCTCTTTCAAAATTTTGTTCTTGACCTTGTGCATAATCTCTTCCATCTCAATTATAATCGGATTGAAGGCCTCTCCGTGTTGCCTACAATTGACTATTCTGATTTCTCAGGTAGGTGACCTCCATGGACAACTTCTTTACTTTCTTTGTCAACTCATCGAGCCTCTCCTTATCTGCATTACCCTACACTGGTGCAGAACTTGTAGAATTTTGCAAATAAACAAGGGTTGAGCCCAAGTTCTATGATTGATTTAACACCTTAGAGTGTTGCAAATAAGCTAGAATTTTGGATTGCTACTAAGGGAATGTTGTTTGTCCTGAATTCTATAAATAAGGAGGGAGTGGTTGGGCTTGATTTAGTGGAGGACCTGGGTGTGGAACCAAAGACATATGAGGGACTAAATTTAACATAGGAGTTTGATTAGCCAGAGCTTGGCCTAATCCTTAGATTTTTTCAGTGAGTAGTTGGTCCCAATGATGGCAAAGGTCTTGAAAAATGTTTCCTTAAGTCTGTACTAGCCTTAACTTCCTCAACATAAGCATTTTTTAGTGAAGCTAGAGATTGATGCTTCCGCTTAATGAATGTAGAAGTGAGGCTATCTAAGGCCTCATAGGAAACCTCTTTGGCTGATGCATCATCCACAACATATGGTGGTTGTAATCGAGAGTAGGCACAGTGAAATATTTTGTTAAATGACCCTATTGGCTCATTAAATTCCTTCTTGATCAATATAAATTGTAGGTACAAGTCATTGGGACTGACAAGAATTTTGAACTTTTGTAGGAAAGCATTCTCTAATTGATTCCAACCATTGATGGAACTAGCTAGAAATTGGTTGTACCAATAGAAATATTCCTCACCCAAAGAGTATGGGAAGAGTCTACAAGCCACATCTTCATGATTGATCAATATATCCTTTAAGGCAGTTTGAAAAATCTTGATATGCTCTTCAGCGGTCCTATGGGGCTCATTAACATGAAATTTAGAGAAAAAATGCTCAGGATTCTTTGGCATAGCATTATAGTTTTTGAACAATAGAGGTGAAGGGTTATTAGCCAAAAAATACATTAGTTGTGATGGGGGTGGTAGTGGTTGGTTAGGGGTTGCTTGGGGCTATTGGATGGGAGGAGGAGTAGGTTCAATGGGAATGGATTCAGCGAGAATGGGCCTAGATTCAGATGACAGAGTTGGATGAAGAAGATGTCCAGATAGGTGAAGATGATGATGCCTTCCCTTTCTTGGTCCTCCTTGACCTAGTCAGGGCTCCTAACTCTTGAAAATCTCCTTCTATTGTAGATATAGTCTATCTTCTAAATCTCTGGGGAGATATAGATGATAGAAAATTCTCCAGCTTTGTTGAATATTCCCTACTTCTAACGCCGATCTATTGATGGTGTTTTTAGCACTACAACAACTCAGACATAATACAAGTATCTAATCTCTCTTGAACGGTAAATTTATAACAGAAAGCCTCAAGAAATAACCCCAAGGTCTCTAATGTTAGGTCTTAACAATGCAACAAACAACTCAGTGATAATGTGTAATGCTAGTAATCATAAGGATCCATTAAAAAAAAATTGGGAGCTTCAATATTCATCAAATGTAGCATTAATAGTGATGCTTTGTGAATCTTGCTCTAATAATAAATCTAAAGAAATAGAAAAAGATGTAGTGTTTAAGAGAAATAACTAATCTAAAACCTAGGATCAATTGTGCAAACAACAAAGTGTTCAAGATGGAACAATCTTTGAAAACCAATCCTTGTTTAACCAAGATAAAATCCATAGTATCACAAAGATGGTGCAATCTCCAAAGGAATCAAAAGATTTTCAGATTGTAAACATTCAAACATGCATTCAAACATCCATAACTGAACTTGAATACAAAATAGAGTAGGCCCAAGATAACTTTGCACAACAATCCACAATCAATAGATCACTAAAAGTATGGACCAAAGATTCCTCAACACCTTAAACACTTTATCATAAACACAAATGAACTGCAACTAGTTCTAAGATTAACCATAAAAAAATTACTCAAAAGATAATAAACTAGAGTCACAAGAACCATGCATAGGTGAAATAACACAAAGAAGAACACCAAAATGCAATGCCTTCACTTGTATTCACTTCCCCAATAACTTAAAAAAAATTAGGTTCCTCAAATTTAGCAGTATCAACAACTTAGCAACTATCAACTATTCACTATTCGCTATTAACTATCCACCTTAAAAATGAGGAGGAGGCCTCAATTTATAGAAATATTCAAGACAAGTTGGCCTAGGAAGAAAATAAATTAGGTTTTCATTAGGTCGGCCAGATAGGTTGGCCTTGACACTTTTTAAACCTCCTAATTTAAATTTACAATAAAATATTACAAGGTTAGCCTCAAAAGGAAATTTTATAATTAAATTAAATCTTGGCACAAAAATCTAAGTATGGCCGACTTGTATCTATGGAAAGCTCAATGTATAAAGCACATTCTCTAAGGCAGCTAGGATGGGTCATCCCCTTTGTCCTTATCTCCTTCCACTCTAGAAATTTCCTTTACTTTTGAAAGCACATCATCAAGGTCGTTTGGATCTGGAATAGGGATGAATTTAATTCTCAACTTATTTTCTTTTAATTATTCTTCATATTTATCCAAATCCTTCTCCCATTCTATTTGCAACCCTTGATATTTTTCCAAATTGGAGATATAGATAGCAGCATTCTCAAGTTGATCTTTGACAATCGTTCGACTATTAGCTGGAGAATAAACTTCATGCCACCATTTTTTCAATTGATTAACATTCAAATTCTTTTATCCAAACTTTCTTCTTCCAGTGACAATTTCTAAAAATGCAACACAACTATCATATATTTCCTTTATTTTTCCTTGTATCTTTTTCATCTTCTTCATTGCTTTCATCATGAGCTCCTTTCTAAAATTCCATACCTCCATCCATTCCATTGATTTAGCTATAACATCTGATGCAAATATATTCCTTTTGATAAACTCTTCTTTTGGAGTCTCTACAATTTTCTTCAATTCATTAATGGTGGTATCATCCATCTTTTGACAATTTGCTACAAATTGAGATATATCCTCCAAAGATGATGTATCTTTCTCATAAGTGTGCAATATTTTTCCAATCATCTCATCTCCTCTTTTTCTCATACTATCTAGCCATTCTTTAGTGACTTGTGAGAATGCCCTCTTCCTTTCAATTTTAGAGATCGCCTCCTTTGACAATAAACCCTCAAAGAATGAGGTTCCTTCACCAGACTGAGTTTGTAGAGGCTTGATCAAATGCTACACATATCTTTGTATCTCCCTTAACTTCCTTTGCAATTCCTCTTTGGCCTATGTTTCATTATCCAACCTCTTCAATATGGTTTGTACTAACTCCTGGAGGTCTTATTTTTCTTGTTCTTTTGTCGTAGGACCAAGATTAATAGTTTGTACCTTATATTCTGAAGGCCTAACTTCATCCTTGTATTTATCACCAATAGGAGTAGCAATATGGACAACTCTATTATTGAATTCATCCCTTGCAAACTTGGAGACTATCCTTGCTTTCTTTCTTTCCTTGGGCTAACCCCAACTAGTCAAGAACTTGTCCCAATGAAGAGTTTCCTCTTCAACAATGATTGGCTTAGGCTTTAATCTCTCTTTTAGCTAATTAGGGATATCATATTTCGCATTCTCCTGGAAAAGATCTTGCTTTGGCTGATCCTCGGAAGGATCATCTTCAATATCTTCTTTATTTTTATCCATTTCATCCTTATTATGTTATCCTTCATTCTCATCCTCCATTTTTGATACATTTACATGTTCCTTGATAGGAGAGTGAGAAGGAACCTCCTCTGTCAATTTTGATTATGCATTCTTGATTTGTGCTTCACATACTGTTTGGTCTCATTGCCTCCTAAAATTATTTAGTTCTCCACTCTTGGGGTTAGGAACATCCTCATCTTCTTCCTATTCTTCGTGATCCTTGGGGACATCCTCTTCTTCATGAACAATATTCTTATCCATTGGCATATTCTGAATAGGAGAAGAGGGAGGAGTATTATTTCCTAGAATTGATCTTTTTGTTTCCTTTGGAGCATCATTAGTAGGTACCTCTTCATTTCTCCTTTCAGGTTCATTCATCATTTCATTGACATTCTTTGTATGAGGAGCCTTTTGTTTGGGAGAACTTCTCCTCACATATACTTGTGGCTTTTCTCCTAAGCTCTCAACATCTACTACTTTAGTTTTGGTTGTGCTCTCCTTATCAACCCTGGATTTCTTTGATCTAGCTATTTTCTAGCCCTCAATGATGATTCTTCTCTTCTTAGAAGGCTGAGATTCTTGAGTTCCTTCTTCAATGAACTCCTTTGAAGGATTTCTCACCTTGGCAATAGGTTGCCTCTTAACGTTTTTTCCTTTTGCTCAGCTTCTAGTTCTTCTCTTGATTACAAATTATTTTTCTTTTGTGTCTTCCTCTAAATGAGGCTCTACAATATCATCCTTATTGGTCTTTTTTTCTTCTTTTGAATGAGATTCTAAATCTCCCATCAAATCATAGGTGGATTTAGTGCCATTTTCCTCTAGGTCCAGAATTTTGTGCTTCACCCACAACTTAGAGTATTTTAACACTTGGGCATTGAGTATATACAAATCAACTACTTCTTCCTCAAACCAATTAACAATAGGAAGTGGTTTGTCTTTATACTATTCATAATCATGGTGTTGTAGATGGTCTTCTTGATCATCAACTTTGTCAATAACATTGTATATCTTATGAAGTTTGATTAATCTCAAGGAAAACCTAGAGCATTTTCTTCTATCACCTCAAACTCATCTCTCCAGTTAGCCCAATAGTCCTCAATATGGTCTTTATGCTTGAATTCTTTACTAGCCATCTTTTGAGCAACACTATAGGGATCAAAATTCCCAGTATCTGTATGTGAATACAAATGAAAATTAACCATCTCCTTCTTTGAATGATGAGAACTTTGAATAGAAGGGAAGGCTTCCAAACCTCCAATCCTCAAAGAAAAATCACCTCCAAGCTCTGTTCAATGCATATCAGTTGGGTACCTTGGAAGTTTAAAGGGAACTGTCGATGAACCATGTACTTTGATATAGGAAAACCTTGGAAATTGGATGAACCAATAACCAGATTTTTTTATTAAATCCATTGCATCTATTGAAATCCTGACATGGAGTGCATCTTGAATCATTCTTGTGATGTACATAATAAAAGCATCATTGGCCCTCCTATAATTAGAAGTATGGAATTGTAGTTGAGGGTATACATCATAGATTCCATATTTACCTAGGACCCCTTTGCAACTTAGACCTCTATAATTTTTCTTTCCAACAAGAAAGTAGACAATTTAAGAGGTCATGGTGAATTTCTTTGTGTCTTGCACACTTCTCAGCTTCATATCTAGGTTTTCACTGATGATGCCTACTCAATAGTATTGAGTGTCTTTGACAATCTGTGAAATGACATAAGAAATCCAATCTTTAAACATGAAACCCTCATCCAACCCCATTACTCTACCCAAAAGAGTAATCATATTATTGTATTCTTGCTTGAATTCAACTCTATATAGTTGCTTGGGCAACCTGGAGCAATATGACTTTAGTTTTTCAATCCAAGAGTTGTTCATCATATCCAAAGCCTTATTGGGATCCTTCTCATAAAATTCTTGAGCTTCCTTTATATTTATCTTCACCAACTTATGATGAGAACCAATGCTAAAAGTTCCAGCTATGAAATCCTCAATTATGTTTGCCACTATTCTTCCCTGAGGACCCACAATTATCCTCTTATCAAAATCATAATGCTTGGCACATTCTATAATAAGTTTAGGACATTGCACCAAAGGTGGAAAACTAGCAGCCTGAGCGAACCCTGTATGAGTTATAACTTGAGCAAGAGGGGTTTGTGCATCACCAAACATCCTTTGTTTGAAATCATTGTAATCCTCGTGACCCATTATGGTGTCTCCAACCTTGCTCCATGTGGAAATAATCTTGGTCTCTGAATTTATACCCTTAAAATCACACTTCATCTTTTCTGCTCTAGTTAGAGGAGCCTCCTTAACTGGCTCGGTTGACTTTGCCTTAGATTATGCTCTTGTACTAGAATCACCTTGCATTTGTTAAGAGAAGACTATAATTACTATAATGTTAAGGAAAATATCTCAATTACATTGTTAAATGAATCGTTAGAATGCTATGTAATTCCAAAATCACCTCTAATCAGAACCAAGATCATGAAGACCAAGTTCAAATCCTTCAAAATATAATTTAAGAAAATCTTGGGTTTATCCACCTCCCACATATTTTAGCGATGAAAACTCTCTCAGGGAATCTAGCCTCAAACATATTCCACGAAGGACTAGAGGCTCATGGATTTCCCTCATAGGCGGATATTAGTGAAGCCTCGAATACTTAGCTAAAACTTGGTCATCAAATACTTCCAACTTCATGAAGGCTCACAACTCATCATTCTTGAGAATTAACCCACAAACACCGAACAGATTCCTAACCTCAGGGATTTTCAAGCATGAAGGACTTGGGGAAATCCGAGGTCAAGGGATTTTTGTGAGGGAATGAAATCTCGGGGAATCCATCCCCAGAAAGATTCCATGAACACAGGGTTCGATGAAATTCATGGATGGAATTTCGTGAAGGAAATGCATGTCGGGATTTTTCATTTATGAAAAATTTTCATGAAGTTCCCTTATATCATTTGTTCATTGCAATTACGAACTTGGTGCCATTTTCCTCATTCACAACTTACCTTAAATTTGAAATCTCTTCTCTACCACAGGATTGGATTTGGATTCAGGCATTATCACGAAAATACAAAATATTTTGACACTTGATTATCCATAAATGAATCGATCACAATCAAATCCAAATAAACTAGGGTTCAAGGGAAACTTGGTTTCATGATTTCATTGTCTCGACTCACATTCTTAGGGAATCAACAAATGGAACTCTTAGGCTTGGATGCACATTTTATGGGCAATAAACATAGCTTGAATCTAGAACCCTAACTTTGCCAAGACACAGGTTCCCTAGTCAAATCTTGACTGGAAAATTCAAAGAAACCTAGTTCAAGAACAATGTCCTAATTTGCTTAAGCTTAAAAGAATGAAAATCGAAGCACTCACACTTGAGGGAAAATTCCCATTCCAATCAACCAATGAAATCTACCCTTAACAACATCCAATGCAAATGATGGAACAAACTCAAAATCAAATGGTGATGTAAAATGGAGACAATGTCAAAACACACCATTGAATTACCAAGGAGTAATCAAGAACTTTCATTTAAACCACAGGAAACTACGAAAACCTTGCCTCCGAGCTTGTAAATGTGAAATAATGGTGAAAATTCACTTGGAAACCCTATCTGATGATTAACATATGTAATATCAATCTCAAAACCATGCCCTCAACAACTGTAAGAGTGCTTCCAAAGCTCTCCTCTAATGCACAACTCAAAATTAATATCAAATGAAAAACAAGAGTATAAATCGACCTTCAAAAGTAGCAATAAATGGAAACTACGTCAGTTGACAAATGATAAATGCATTGACAATACAACATGCCAAACTTCAAGGATTTGAAGCCACAATGGATTTGGAGAAATTTGGGCACCAAGGATTTTAGCGAAAGCTAAAATACCCAGGGAATCTACCAAGACGCAGATTTTGCGAAACTCCAATCTGTTAGGAAAATCCACCTAGGATGAATTTCTACGAGATTCATTCTTTTGGGAGAATCTAGCAGGCATGGAATTCTATGTAAAATCCTTCAGGAAAATCTAGCTGGGACAGATTTCCTTGAAACCCCATAAAACTTGCACAACTTGATGCCTTAAAGAAATTTTCATGAAGTTTCCAAGTTCATGGCATTGTCTAAGGTTGAAATTTTGCAAAATAAAGCACCCAAAGTGCATATGGAACCATGAGACTCAACCAAATAAAGTGAACCCAAAATTCAGAGGAACCTATCCCTTGAGGGGAAAAGGTCAAACCTAAAGCAAAAACCAAAAACAAAGCAAGCAAAAGAGGGTCCCTACCTCCAGTGGGGCATGTGTGCAAATAATGCACAACACTATGCAAAAGAGAACCCCCCCAAATTAAACAATGACACCTAAGAAAGATACGTTTGTTGGAGGATTGAATTGATGAAGCATAACCTATAAAAAAGAGAACACCCCCAAATGTATCAATGACACCTAAGAAAGCTACAATAGTTGCATGAGTGAATTGATGTAGTAGAACCTATGCAAAAGAGAACAACCCCAAATGTGAATACTTGAAGGTTTTCATGGCTATTTGAATTGGGAATTATTTGAATCTGATTGATGTTTGTTTGGTGAATCTAATTGATTTCAGCCATTAATTCTTGATTTGATTGGTTTGGTGTATTGTTTTCAATTATTTCCTTTTTTTTAATAATGGCGGCCTTACAACTTGTAAAAATGGATGCAGGTGGGATTTTTGAGTTTGACACGACTACATGTGTACCCTACTTGGCAAGATGGGACAAAATCCTACTGATATGTGTTGTAGGTATCATGTTTTATGAGACAGGTAGATGCATTTGCTTGTTGGTTTGGTTGTGCTATGGTGAGAAACATGGTTGTAATGGGTTAGGAATTTGGTCAAAGATGGGACACATGGGTTTGAATTGTGTTGATGTGGTACCTCTATTTTGTTGTGTAGATGTGATTAATGTGTAAGTGATGATTAGATTAGTGTGGCAGTCTCTCAATCTAAGTTCAGGTGTAGATCATATAAAAAAGAGAACATCCCCAAATTAATCAATGGTACCTAAGAAAGATACAATTGTTGCAAGACTGAATTGATGAAGCATACACGTATACATATACAGAGGCATACACATATACATATACATACACACATACATACACATATACACATATACAGAGACATAAGTGAATTAAACACGATTGTAGACAAGTATAGCAAGGGGCGGCAAGTTATTGATGTGACGCAATGGAGTGTAAGGGTGGCGAAGTGAGAGTTGCAAACGTGGAAAGGTAGTCCACTTAATACCTCTTCACACACCTATACATATACATACACATATACATTTACATACACATACACATACACATATACATATGCATACACATATACATATACAGATACATAAGGCCATACATAGACATACACATTTACATATACATAAACATACACATACACATACACATACACATACACATATACATTTACATAGACATACACATACACATACACATATACATTGCCATCATTGTGAAGAATAAATGAGAAGTTGATAGAATGAAAGGCTCTAAATTTGGCAAGGTGTGTGAGGCTCTAGGAGCATTGAATGCAAGTTGGCTCAAAGTTTATGAGGGATTTCATGAAAGTCATATATGTATATGTAATGTCTATACATATGCATATGTAGATATATAAAGAAGATGCATAGACCTTAAGCCAACACATTCTAGCATCAATGTGAAGAAAATTAATCAATGGCACCTAAGAAAGCTACAATAGTTGCATGAGTGAATTGATGCAATAGAACCTATGCAATAGAGAACGCCCCAAAATTAATCAATAGAAACAAAAAGATCTACACTTTCAAAACACTTACACTTGTTTGGTTGCCAACCTTAGCTTGTTTTGTTGAAAAATATATATGATTAAATGTGCATTTAATATATGATATGTGTTTGATATCATCATGCTTTTTTATGCAAGACTTTTTTCCTAACTTGTGGAGGACTGGCGTACCAATGTAGGAAATTAATCAATGGTAGAATAGATGATGAATGAATTGATGATGTGGAACTTACAAACAAGATAACACTCCCAAAATTATCTATGGTACCTAAAAAAGCTACAATATATGCATGATTGAATTGATGAAGTAGAACCTAAGAAAAATAGAACACCCCCATATATTTCTAAGGCACGAAAAGAAGCTACAATAATTGCATGACTGAATTGATGAATCATAACCTATGCAAAAGAGAACACCCCAAATAATCAATGGCACCTAAAAAAGCTATTACAGATTTAATGAAGCAACACATATGAAAAACCTAACACCCCCATATTTATCAATGGCACCAAAAAAAGGCTACATAGTTGATGAATGAATTGATGAAATGGAACCTATGAAAAATATAGCACCTAGCACCCCACAAATTGGAAAATGGCACCCAAAATTGGTAGAATAGATGATGACTGAATTGATGAAGTCAAACTTACAAACAAGATAACACACCCAAAATTAACTACAGTACCTAAAAAAACTACAATAAAGGCATGATTGAATTAATCAAGTAGAACCTATGAAAAATAGAAGACCCCCAAATATTTCTAAGGCACCAAAAAAAGATACAATAATTACATGACTGGATTGATGAATCATAACCATTGCGAAAGACAACACCCCCAAATTAATCAATGACACCTAAACAAAAATAGCATTATTGAATGAATGAAGCAACACCTATGAAAAACCTAACACCCCCAATGTTATCAATGGCACCTAAAAAAGCTACTAAATATCATTAATCAAAACCTAACATTAACCCATGATTGTAATGGCTGTAATGAAGAGCAATATATCTATGGCACCAAAACAACATAAATTTTTTAAGTCACTGAATAGATGAAGAAAAACCTAAAAAAAAGAAAAACCCACATTTGTTTTTGGTTTATGAAATAAAGAACACATCCTAAGTGAATGATAATGCAAAACCTATGAGAATACTATAACCAAAGTGAATGATAATGTAGAACCTATGAGAATACGATAACCAAAGTGAATGATAATGTAGAACCTATGAAACAAAAAATGCTAAACTATGACTATAATATTTGCAATATAAACCCTAGTGAAACATAAATGCTAAACTATGACTGTAATATTGGCAATATAAACCCTAGGGAAATAGATAATGCAAACCCTATTAAAAAAAGAACACCCAATATTTGTATTGGACGTAGACTTTAGATTTTTGAATGGAAATGAAACAACCAACAATATTATTTGTTTTTGTAATGAAAAATAAACAACCACAGCTTTATCTATGCAACCAAAAAAACCAACGATATTATTAGTTACTGTAATGAAATAAGAAAACAACCCTAGATTTTTCTATGGCACCAAAACAACCAACAATATTATTTTCTATGTTAATGAATAAAAATAAACCCCAAGAGAGCAATGCTTGAACAAAAGATTAATTTCCATAGATTTTGTGTGTTTATGAACACAGATTTGAAAGTGTTCATATACACAAAACTTGAAACCAAAAAATCTGAATTCTATAATAGAAAAAAATGAATAAAACAAGAAAAATTGAATATTGGCGAGCCTTAGTGAGCACGCTCACCTAGGTCAAACAGATGAACACGGGTCCAATGGAGCTTCCTCATGAGCATGCAACCGGTCTCACACAACTTCACCTGCAAGAAAACGTCAACAAAAGGATTTTGAGAAGCTATTGATAACTAAATAACACCTACTGGTATTCTTTCTTACTTGCATGGTGGCGAAGAACATGGGAAAATCTTGCATGGTGGAAGTGGAGGTGGAGGTCACATTCATCAACCGGCATATATCCATCTCCATACCAAAGTCTAAGCATTGCAAGTTGTGGTTGTTGTTTGGAACTTGCAAAGCACTAAAGCAAGCACGTACTGGTGTCGAAGTGAAGAATAAAAGAGAAGTTGCTAGAATGAAATTCTCTAAAGTTGGTGAGAAGTGTGAGGCATTGGGAGCATTGAATGCAAGTTGGTTCAAAAAATATGCGGGGTTGCGTGGAGCTTAGAGGAAGTGACATGCATTAAACATGACTAAAGACAAGTATAGCAAGGGGCAGTGAGTGATTAATGTGATGTAGTGGAGTGTTAGGGTGGCAGAGTGAGAGAAATAGATGTGGCAAGGTAGTCCACTTTGGACGTCATGCCATGCAGCAACTAGCATTCTAGGTGAGCATGTTTCGGTCACATGGTCTTTTTGGGCTTTTTTTTGTTCAGATCGACTAATTGTGTCATCCCAAATGGAAAATTAATTCAAATTTTAAAAAAATATTTTTTATTGTTAATTAGAAAATAAATTATGATGGGTAAATGCAATTTTTTTATTGGTCCCATGTGGCACTCCACGTGGACCGTCAAAAATTTCCCACACATGTTTCTGTTCCTCTCCCCGATATGAAGAGTCATGTCCTATTTTAAGTCTTTATTAAAAGTTTGAAGGAAGGTTCTCTTTTATCTCTTGATTGATTTGATTCTCTTCCGAAGAATGTGGGATAGAATTTAAATACTTCGGTTTGCACATTTTGTGCTTGCCTATCATATATACAGGGTGAGGATGTTCAAAGTTAGAATACAAACATTGTAGAAAATATAAATAATATATATGGTTGCAATGATATTGTCCACCGAAAAGGCTCCTGAACTTACCACTAGCAATGTCAAAGACTGAATAAAAATGTACATTTTATACATTCCAATTACAATCATAAAATTCCATTGCCATCCATTCTTCATCTCAATCAAATAATGCTTAAGTTGAGAGGGTTAGTTGAGGGAGGCATTGCACATTCTGCTTACTACACACAAACCCCCTAGAGACTCCTTTCCATATAAGACAACAAAGCTCCCACAACAGAATAAAATTCAAGGGTGTTAGTTGTGCTAAAGCTAATAGAAGTGACTAAGTGATTCTGATAATGTAACTACCTTGTCTTCATCTTTAAATTTTACACCCATACTAGCTAATTGACATATAGAGTATTGAAAATATTTAAATGATTAACAATTTTTATACCTTCTTTCATTTACAAACTATATAGTTTCCTCTTCAAGTAGATATGATTTTTCAAGGATTTTTTCATATAAAGACTCTCTATTTTACTTCATAACCCTGTTGTTGTTTCATCTCCAATAATATTGAAAAGAACATCATCTTTTAAACACAACCAAAATATGCTAAGAGCTCTTGTATCAAGATCCTCCCAATCTTTATCAGTCATATTTGTAGATTTCTTTGACTTCCCTACCAACGCTTTGTACAACCCTTGTTGCACTAACAAATTAGGCATCTTGAGTTTCCATAACTTAAATTTATTCTTCCCATTTAATTTATCCACCTCCAACCTTGCATTTGAAAACTTTTCTATTTGATGCTACAAAACAAACACCAAATCCTAACACATACATGTTATGCCTTGCATAACCACCCCACTTTGATCTGGATCAAAATGGGTCCCCCTTTCTTTTTCTTTTCTTACTTTTGTTTATTTGCTTTTCTCTTGGGGTTTCCTTCTGGTTTTTTGCCTACTTGTCTTTTGTTCTGTCTGATATGATTTTGGTTCTATGTCAACTTGAATTGGTTTCCTTCTTGCCAAGTATTTAATGAAATAATCATAAGCAATAGGATAGTTTATTTTAATATATTTTATCTTCTTTGGTCACTAATGGAAGCATTTGTTTTACAGGATTAAATCCTCCACTAGATGATATTTTCCAAGGGAGCTCAGCTGGAATGCATTCCCCAATCCAGTTGGTCATAAAAATCAGCTAAGACAAGAATCGGCAAGACCTCGAGATTGTCACAACGAGTGGAATTCATATGTAGGAATCTATCAGCAAGACAAAGGTCATCGTCTCAGCAACATGGAGTTTCCTATCAGCATGAGGGGTTTCCTTCGGAGAAAGGTCTCGACGAGATCTTCATGTCTCACCGACCGGCAGTGAGGGAAGACTCTATCGGCGAAATGTTTTCTCTTCGCCAAGATGTCTCAGCGAATCTGAGAAGTCTTACCGACTACCGCACAATGAGCAAACACTTTAGTGGGAGTCATCTTCTTCAACATATGGTCTTGGCGAAATCTTTTGGTTTTGCCGACTGGCGGTAAAATTCTGTATCAGTGAGAAATCTTTCATCGGTATAGGGTCTCAGTGAACCCGCTGTGTCTTACCGACCACCAACATAATTTTTCCTTCGGCAAGACTCAGCTTCATCGAAATAAGGTCTCACCGAGTGGCTCTGGTCACACTGACATGACGCATGGGGATTCTATCGGTGGTCTTCGATGAGAGAATCAATATGTCACAGCGAAAAAAAGGTGAACTTGTAAAGCTTTTGCTGAGACATGGGATTTCTATAGGACATTTCCCAACTAAAGAGAGTCTTAGCAACATGGAGGAAGCCCAGCAAGAATAAAGAGAATTCAGGGAGACTCTGAGCAGATGGATCGGGGTCGATAAGATGTCTTGTCGACCCGATGGTGTCTCAGCAATAGGAGATGCTATAAGGAGGAGCTCGCTAGAGGCTAAGGGGATTTGGTGAAATGTATCAGCGATGGTCATTTGTTTTTCTGAAGGGATTGTCCCCTCGGTGAAGTATTTTCAATTCGCCAGGAGTTCTCACCAAACGGTGGGTGTCCAATTGAAGCATATGCAGCTCGGCAAAGGATTCAGGGGTTCACCATAAAGTCTTCACGAAGTAAGAGAATCACACTAAAACAAAAGGGGAGAGCTCGGGGGGAATAGAAAGGGGTGCTAGGAGGTCTCCCTGACCCGGAAGGGTCTTACCGATGCAAAATGGGCTCGCCAAATGAAGAAGAAGCTCCCCAAAGGAGTAAGGAGATCACCATGACCTCACACCGATTACGATTGTCTCGACAACCTCAATGTGTATCGATATAACTTTTGTAGCTCGCTGAAGTATCTCATCGACGGGTCTGCGCTATGTCGATAACTGGTAGAAGACAAAATCACATCGGGGAGACACGATAAGTGTCTCACCGACATGTGATTTAAGGAAGACCGCTCTTGACTGCTCTGGAATCTAGCATGGCATGTGATCATCCAATCAGAAGGACCTAAGGTGGGCCATTGACTGATTGACCACCCTTGTGAAAGAAGATCAACATGATTTAAATGGGATAGACTCCTTCTAAGATCTAAGCGATGACTCGGCTCAGAAAGCAGTGGTGGTCTAGAGCATGGAGAGGCCCGAAGGAAGGATCAGTGACTCATAGGGACAACTGTCATGACTACTGGCAAGTAGATAGATCAGTATTAATGGTGATATTTTGAGCATTCAAGGCGGCCCTGAGATGGAGTTCAAAAATGGACACAGAGATAAAAGAGTAAATGATGTAGTTGCAAAAGATCTAAGGTCATCCTCGGAACAACCTTTCAGCAATATGGACAGCAGGCCTTCCCATTGAATGCAGTTTTTGACTCTTCTTAGAAAGATCTGAGAGCCGACCTTCCTACAACGAAGCAGATATTTTGTAATAACCCTAATATAGGGGGACAACACATTCTTTTGATGCATCTTGTATATAAGGCATTCTGGCCTCTTGGAAAAGGTTAGAGTTTTTACAGTTAGAACTTATAGAGAAGAATTCGTAGAGAACTTCTAGGGTTAGAAAAGAGTTAGAAATCAGAGAGAAATCTAGTTAGAAAGGATAGAACAGCTTCCTGATTCTTTGTAATAGGAGCCTCTTCTATCTTCTTAGTTAGGAGTTAGATTCAGAATAGTTTTTAATGGATCTTTCAAGTTTTCTTAATATGAATGGAAACAATTTGGAATCATAGATTTTTTGTACACTGGTGATTGTGCCAATTTTGTAATTGTTATTTATCTGTTTCACTAATAGTAGAAGCAACCAAATTGAAATCTTCTTTAGATTGTGTTCCTGAATGATATTTGTCTTAAGTTGATCATTTGATTTGTGAAGTCTTCAAGGAGTGAAATGTTATTTGGTGTTTTATTTAATTGGTAACTTAAAATCTGTTATTCGAATTAGCACTGTGAATGAAAGAGGTTGTGTGTCAATCACAAGTTTACTTTGTTCTACAGTTTTAGTTTGCAATTCCTTGAAGGATTACAAGTCTGGTAAAGATTGGATGAATTGTTGTTCTTTTCTGTCCCAAAAACCCTGATCTATATTTTGTTGTGTCTTTAAAAACCTCAGTTAAATTAGGTTTTATTTCATGTTTGATCTTAGAACAATCCAGAAGCTCAACACTAGTAGGCCCCTTGAATATTACTATTGCATTGACCAATTGAGCAACATCAGCACAATTGAGAACCAACTGCATAGACCTTTGGAGCTAAGATATCCAGGTGATCATCTTTCTCTTTCAGGAGAAGCAGAGTAGCAATATTTTGTTTGCATGTTGTTGTGCCAAAACACACGTCAACAATACACTACAAAATAATTGCTCTAATACCACTTATTATGGAAACGAAAATGTAAAACCCACAAACTTAAAATAAAATTGCAGCACAAATTAGTTGCAAAGAAATACAAAAGAAAATTAAATGAAATAATAGAATAATAGATGAGGCATAGGTTTACATGGTAAAACCTTCATAATATGCTAAGGAAAAATCCACGGGGAAAAGTATCGGTATTCTTATTGCTCAAAGAAACTGATTACAATCTTCACATAGTTATTTCTCTTCAATTACAATTCATTACAATGATTTTTCCTTCAAGGAAACAAGATATATCTAATATCTTCAACCTGTGTCAAACTTAGAAAAGCCAGCTTTCTTTTATTGCTTTATTTTTATTATTTATTTTAAATTTTATCTTTTCCAAATATAAGATTCGGCTTTATTTCTAATTTATTGTTGTCATATCCAACACTAACAATATAGAATATGCCTATATTTGATAGAATTATGTGAAAATGATTCTCTATTAAACTCCCACTTAACTTTCCATTGTTGTTTGCACTTTTTCCTCTTCTATTTTAGTTTCCTCTATTATATTGTGATTTTTTATTTTTAGTTATCAACAATGTGAATTTGTTTATAACATCAATAACAAAAAAATATTTGTTATATTTTTATTTCAATTTGTAACATGCAAAATCAAATTTAATTTGTCATAGGCATACACGTGCAATCAACATACATGTGTGTTTCTTTCATTTTTTCTCTTTATTATGTTGTGTAGCCAGGATTTGTAAAGATATGCTCATATAGATATGAATCTTACCAATTGCAACACTATTTTGGTTGATGTATGATTAATTTTTTTTTAATTTAAAAGGTGAACTTGTGTACATCATATTCTTGGTATAAACATTAATTAGATTGCATCAATTTTCTCACTAAGAGATACCACAAATAACATATCTTCAATACACATAGGAAATATTTGAAATAATTTATAACATTGTACACCTACACTTTATCAAAAATTATTAAGGAGTTATGATGCTTAGTGAGGAGTGTAAAATGTTTAATCATGTTTACCCTCACTTTGCATAATCACATTTAATATCTATTGATCTATTGTATGCACCCTTAGAAGATGGTAACATATTCAGCTTCTTCCTTGAGGCCTTAAAGAAATTTATACTACCTTGATAATAGATTGAGTAGATTATGTTGGAAGAATAAGGAGTTTGTCATTGATGCATTTGTTGGCAACATGAGCATGAGGGATAAGTGCATTGTATTACAGTGTTCTCATTGATGTCAACATTGCATTCTAGTATGGAGACCATCATGTAGATCAGTTTGTACAACTTGAACATGTTTGGAGATGGTAATCCAGTGGGAATTTGCAAGAAGGTTTGATCTAGTGAAGGCAGTTGATATGAAAATTGACTGTCTCAATATAGGTAATTTAGTGTACAGGACATCCGATTATTGGGTCTGCATTGGTTCGCTATGTAAGATCTTGCTCTACAGTTTTGATACAATTTTCTTGGTTCTTATAGAAGCTTGTATCCAGAGTTTCATATTGTTTTGGCTTCTAGTGAAGAAGTCATGAGTGATAGAAGTTCAGGTCTGGCAGTGACAATAATTTCCAGTTTAGTGTGCATGATTTGGTGAGTCTGCACCTCTCCACAAATTGGAATCTAGATTTTCATATTTGTGGGAATGTTGACAGGTTTCAGTGGCACCTATATTCCAATTGGCATAGAGTTTGAAGGTTCACATGTCTATTCTTGGATGAACAGTTGGAAAATTTTGTTAATAGGTCATTATCGATGCCAACCTAATAAGTTTTAGGTATTGTGGAGTTTGAATAAGTATTGATTCATCATGTGGAAGCTATTATGGGTCCATGCCAACCTATTTTAATTTGTTATAAGTTTTGAATCTTGGTGCAAAGCATGTATGTGTGTATTGAGCTGATAAGTTATATTTTGTATGTTACATCTAATTAGGTTGACCTAATTGATGTTGTAAGTGTTTTTGGATGAATCAGATATATATGTAAGATCTTTTTGGTGTTTTTAAGTGTGTGTGTGATACAATAAGATTTTGTGGATGCAAATTGTGTGAGAGTAAGGTGAATGCAGAGCAAAGCAGAGAGCTAATCTAGACTAGAATGAAGTGTGTAAAGTATATATTTTGAGCTTCAATTGAATTGTAATTCATGCATATGTTAGATGCAACTGTAACAGTTCAAATATTGGTTGTGTGTAATAATCTCTTCTATATTTTATTCTTTCAGTGGGCAGTGGGTCCACTTGGATAGTGATTCCACTTGTAGTGAGCACTTATGTAATATACTATTGTATAAGCATAAAATTGCACTCCTTGCAATTACACATACATCCTTGCATCCGCTTTAGTGTCCACTCCCTTAGCATCTTGAGTAGGCTCATTTTATCTCCAACATCAGCCTCTTTCCCTCTTAGGATGCTCTAGCACCCCTTTTAGCAACTACCCTCGTGCATTAGCTTTACATCAGACTTTGGGATTTTCCTGCACATGTTGTTTTGTAGCGTAACGTTTCAAGACACTAGCACGTTGCGCAGATATCTACATGCTGCACTAGCATCTTGCGATGTTTCAACATTGAAATGATTGTTTTCATGCATGTTTTCCACTTGTCACCTCCTTTGGTCGGTGGTAATGGCTTGAGATTCCTTGAAACCACTTGGGAAGCTTCTTTTTGCTTCTCTTCTCTCCTTAAAATTAGTCTTTTCACTCCATTTACATCTTCTAATTCCTTCCAAGTACTTCTAGCTTCACTCTAGCTTCATTCCAATCTCTAGCATTTTGCACTTCATATAGCTTGTTGTAGCAGCTTCAAGCTCTCTCAAGCTCTCTTTACAACACTCCTTGTAGCTCTATCTCATTTTCTTTGCACTTGTGAGCATCCTGGGATTCCTTATCCCTTATTTACTACATACTTACTTTGTGATACAAGTTCTCCTCCTCAAGCAGGGATTGCTTTTATCACCTCTTTTGTGATACAGGTTCTCCTCCTCGAGCGAGGTTTTCTTTTATTACTCTTACTTGGTGGTGTAGGTTCCACTCCTGAGTGGGTTTTTTTGTCACCACACACTTTTTCCATTCTGGTTTATCTCTCTCTTTCTCTATCTTCTTGGCTATCCATGGAGGTGGGAACACCAAAACGGGGGTTTGACTAAGGAAAACCCCTATACAGTGCCAACAATTTCTCCAGCTATTACACTTGTAGGTACTAAAGATATCTACTAGCTAGAGGCTTCATTACTTGGGTTGTTGTGAGCATCTTATTTCCTTTCTTCTCCTTATCTTTTTTATTTCTACTTCACTTCATTTTATTTCTATCACTTTCTATTACTTTATCATATTCTATAATTTCTCAATAATTGGAGTAGAAGTAGTCACTTTGCATTCTCTGTGATAAACTCATTCTCTGGTCCGTACGAGATGCCAGCACGCCTCTAGGATGCCAATGCACCATGTTTTCATCTGTATTCTGCACTGATGTCCTTTGGTTGAGAGCTTGTCAATTTGTCCAGAAAATCTCTGTGACCTACTCTTTTTTATTCTAAAACTCTCGCCGATGTTCCTTGAGGTAGTTTAGGGAAGTTCGCCCTATGAGGCTCTCTAAACGAAGAGAACTCGTGAGTAGTGAATCCCCCTCTTCTACAACTATAACTAGTTATAATATATTGTGAGCTAATCCTCACCATATTTTTTCCCATTTTGGGTTTTCCACGTAAAAATCTAGTGTTCATGTCTTATGTGCTTTGATGGTTTCTCTCATACTTTCCTTTCCTGTGCAAATTGAATATGCTATGTGGAATGAATGTTTAAATGTTTAAGTGGTTTAAAAGAATACTAATTCACACCCCCCCACACACTCTTAGTATTATGGGTGTTCAACAATTGGTATCAATGCTTGGTTCCTTGGAAAGATATTAACCACTAGGGGAAGATATTGAACGTTGAACATATGGCTATTAGAATATTTACTACTCCAGAAGAGATACCTATTGTTGGGTTTACAAAAGAAGAGTGCATGGTTGACATGAATGGAGAACTCAAAGTAGCCCTTGAATATCTAGAAAGGACTAAAAGTGAGAACAAAGATCTAAAGGAAAATGTCAAAGAAGCAAATGAATGTATTAGAAAGTTGAGAGAGAAAATTAAGAAGTTCAGAGAAAGACATAAGGAATTCAATGAGAAGTTGAAGCAAGCCAATGAGACAATTACTAGTCTAAAGGTGCAAGTTGAAGAAGGAAAAAGAATTGAAGAATGTTTGAATGCCAAAGTAAAAAGAAAATCTAAAGAATCTATAAAGCTTGAAGAAAGTTGTGGCCTTGAGATCAAATCTTGAAAAAGAAAAGAGTCATGAAGATAAATTCAAGATGAGTTCTACAAATATTGATGAAATGATTTCAAATAAAAAGGATCTAAAGATAAATGGAGTATCATTTATCACTTTCTATTACTTTATCATATTCTATAATTTCTCAATAATTGGAGTAGTAGTCACTTTTCATTCTCTATGATAAACTCATTCTATGGTCCGTATGAGATGCCAGCACGCCTCTAGGATGCCAGTGCACCATGTTTTCATCTATATTCTACATTGATGTCCTTTGGTTGAGAGCTTGTCAATTTGTCCAGAAAATCTCTATGACCTACTCTTTTTTATTCTAAAACTCCCGCCGATGTTCCTTGAGGTAGTTTAGGGAAGTTCGCCCAGTGAGGCTCTCTAAACGAAGAGAACTCGTGAGTAGTGAATCCCCCTCTTCTACAACTATAACTAGTTATAATATATTGTGAGCTAATCCTCACCATAGTTTTTCCCATTTTGGGTTTTCCACGTAAAAATCTGGTGTTCATGTCTTATGTGCTTTGATGGTTTCTCTCATACTTTCCTTTCCTGTGCAAATTGAATATGCTATGTGGAATGAATGTTTAAATGTTTAAGTGGTTTAAAAGAATAGTAATTCACCCCCCCCCCCACACACACTCTTAGTATTCTGGGTGTTCAACAATTGGTATCAATGCTTGGTTCCTTGGAAAGATATTAACCACTAGGGGAAGATATTGAACGTTGAACATATGGCTATTAGAATATTTACTACTCCAGAAGAGATACCTATTGTTGGGTTTACAAAAGAAGAGTGCATGGTTGACATGAATGGAGAACTCAAAGTAGCCCTTGAATATCTAGAAAGGACTGAAAGTGAGAACAAAGATCTAAAGGAAAATGTCAAAGAAGCAAATGAATGTATTAGAAAGTTGAGAGAGAAAATTAAGAAGTTCAGAGAAAGACATAAGGAAGTCAATGAGAAGTTGAAGCAAGCCAATGAGACAATTACCAGTCTAAAGGTGCAAGTTGAAGAAGGAAAAAGAATTGAAGAATGTTTGAATGCCAAAGTGAAAAGCAAATCTAAAGAATCTATAAAGCTTGAAGAAAGTTGTGGCCTTGAGATCAAATCTTGAAAAAGCAAAGAGTCATGAAGATAAATTCAAGATGAGTTCTACAAAGATTGATGAAATGATTTCAAATCAAAAAGGATCTAAAGATAAATGGAGTATCATTTATCACTTTCTATTACTTTATCATATTCTATAATTTCTCAATAATTGGAGTAGAAGTAGTCACTTTGCATTCTCTATGATAAACTCATTCTCTGGTCCGTACGAGATGCCAGCACGCCTCTAGGATGCCAGTGCACCATGTTTTCATTTGTATTCTGCACTGATGTCCTTTGGTTGAGAGCTTGTCAATTTTTCCAGAAAATCTCTGTGACCTACTCTTTTTTATTCTAAAACTCTCGCCGATGTTCCTTGAGGTAGTTTAGGGAAGTTCGCCCCGTGAGTCTCTCTAAATGAAGATAACTCGTGAGTAGTGAATCCCCCTCTTCTACAACTATAACTAGTTATAATATATTGTGAGCTAATCCTCACCATATTTTTTCCCATTTTGGGTTTTCCACGTGAAAATCTGGTGTTCATGTCTTATGTGCTTTGATGGTTTCTCTCATACTTTCCTTTCCTGTGCAAATTGAATATGCTATGTGGAATGAATGTTTAAATGTTTAAGTGGTTTAAAAGAATACTAATTCACACCCCCCCCCCACACTCTTAGTATTATGGGTGTTCAACAATTGGTATCAATGCTTGGTTCCTTGGAAAGATATTAACCACTAGGGGAAGATATTGAACGTTGAACATATGGCTATTAGAATATTTACTACTCCAGAAGAGATACCTATTATTGGGTTTACAAAAGAAGAGTGCATGGTTGACATGAATGGAGAACTCAAAGTAGCCCTTGAATATCTAGAAAGGACTGAAAGTGAGAACAAAGATCTAAAGGAAAATGTCAAAGAAGCAAATGAATGTATTAGAAAGTTGAGAGAGAAAATTAAGAAGTTCAGAGAAAGACATAAGGAAGTCAATGAGAAGTTGAAGCAAGCCAATGAGACAATTACCAGTCTAAAGGTGCAAGTTGAAGAAGGAAAAAGAATTGAAGAATGTTTGAATGCCAAACTGAAAAGCAAATCTAAAGAATCTATAAAGCTTGAAGAAAGTTGTGGCCTTGAGATTAAATCTTGAAAAAGAAAAGAGTCATGAAGATAAATTCAAGATGATTTCTACAAATATTGATGAAATGATTTCAAATAAAAAAGGATCTAAAGATAAATGTGGATTAGGGTTTGAGATAGGAGAAATCTCAAAGATGGATCAAACTCCTAATCATACTAAAAAGAAGATTGAATACAAAAAGAGCAATGGTAAGAAGATACAGAAATCAAAAGAATCAAGTTAGAAGACCACCTATTAGAAAACCAAATGCACAAAGATACCAATATTTTAATGGTTTTTGTTATTCTTACAATAAATTTGGACATAAGGCTATGGAATGTAGAAGCAAAATGAATCAAAACGTTAAATTTTTTTTCGGTTAGTGCTTTACATGTAAAAGATTTTGTCATAAGGCTAATGAATGCATAAGTCAAATGATGAATGGCTATAACAATGGTATGAGATTTCAATTTTTTAATGGCTATTGTTATGCATGCAATGGATTTGGGCATAAAGCTAATCAATGTAGATCTAGAATGAATGGAAACAACCCTGTTCAAAAGAATGTCATATGCTATAATTACAGTAGACCTGGACACATCTCTAATTTTTGCAAAATCTAGAGTGTGAAGAAGAACAATCCAGTAAAAAAGAATGATCTAATGGAAAAGGTTGATCTAGTAGAGATTAAGAAAGAGATGGACAAGATTTAGAAAAATAAGGAAGAGATAGAGGTTAAGGCTGAGTCTATACCAAAATTTGGTGTAGATGTTTCCTCTAGAAACTAAGAAGAGAGCTTTGGCTTAGGGGGAGATTTAAATGAAGATTCTTTATCCCCTACCAAAGAAATGGTGCTAATGCCACAACACGTGGATATGAGGTGTGGGTCAATATTCTTGACCTACTAGAGAAAGAACCAGTGGAAAACATCATGTTGTGGAAGTTTACAAAGCATTTGAAGTTGATTGTGCAAAGAGTTACACCTTTTTTACCAGCTTTTATATTTATGTATTCAATGTGAAATTAGGTCAATTTCAAAAGGGTTATAAGTGATTCCACTTGATCAAATCATTTTCAAACAAGCATTTGAGAAGAGTAGAGTAGATGAAGAGAAAAGTGGAGTGATCAAAGTGATTGAGATTTGGTATGAGCAAAACCCTAGCTAGAAAGTGATTTATAAGGTAATTGTAGTTGCCATTTACCTTAGTTTCTAAAAGAATTTTCAATTTACTGCAAATATGTATACACAACAAATGGTAGAGGTTATAGAGCATCCTCTCCCTAAATTCAAACATCATCCCAACAAATCATTGGTGGATGATCTAGATGGTGCATTTTTGCACATCCCATATGGAGTTTTACACATGAAAGATGTTATGGCATACATTCATGTTAAATTGGAATAATATAATCATACAAAATTGAGTGATGTGTGGTACAAAGAGCTCACGGGAGATGATTTCGAGTTGAAATCATAATTTGTGGTTTTGGTGTAGAAGAAACTTGACATCTGGGCCAAGTTTCCCAACTTTTTCTATGTAGATGAGTGGGTGAGATACACCCAAAGCCACATTCATTGTAAGTTCATATGGTTGGATATTCCACATCTGGTAAACAGAGAGGCTATTAGGATTGTCACTATTTTGTGCTCAATCGAACCAACTCCAATACTTAACTCCGTGAAGAATGAGGTTGTCATGAAGAGAATAGGTGAAAACTATGATAGGAGAGCCTTAACCATCAAGGACATCAGAATCCTAATAGTGAAGTATGCTTCAATTATGATAGGATACAAGTTATATTTCTCTAATAGAGAGAATTTTGTATCTGCAGCCACCATTAATACAACATATGAGATGGTTGAGATGGGAGTTGATTATGATCTATGTGAACTGTTGAGGTTGCATCTTCTGGAGAATCTACAAAAGTCAAGAGTTTAAGTATGCTTTCAAATTTGGAACTTTAATTATTTGTTTACTATTCTACTTTCTAAGCGAATTCCCTAGAACAAAGAATATTGTGTGACTAAAAGATAAACCTGTAGCCCACTAGATCATAGATCATTTTCTGAGGTTGGGAGAATCATATGCATTGAAGAATTCTCTCTGGGGGTTCTTCAAAACTTTCCAAGAGAAGATGCAAGAAAGAAAAATAATTCTAAAGAATGTTGTAGAGAAATACAAGAATGATATAATTTTCATGGTAAACAAATATTGTTGCAGGATGGAGGTTGTAGAGCCTAAGATTGTGTGGATCCCGAAACTGGGATATGAAGTTGAGGAGAATGAAGTTGTTGGTTTGGCTAATCTTTTGTTGATCAAACCCATGGATACCACTCAAGAGAGGTATGGAACCTATGAGGAGAAGTTGATGGAGGTGCATATGGAGCAAAGGCAATCATAGATAAAGAAGATAGTAGATAAGATGATATCATAATTTGCAAAAGCGATGGGGCTTACCAAAGAGGAAGTTGAGAAAGAAAAGGCTAAGTCCAGCTCACCAGAAGGATCATCAAGTTTTAGTAGATCTGGTAGAACAACTACCACTCCTTTGATTTCCCCCAAGTCCTCCAAAACTAAGTCTACCTTAGGGGAGAAGAGAAAATATCCTATAAGCACTCTTGTGAAGGAGAAAAGCTCTCCAATTAAACAAAAAAAGAGGTCTGTAAAGGAAAAGGCTACTCTAATAGCACAAAAAACTTTCCCTAAAAGAAGGAGAATAAAAAAAAAAGCCACAAGGGACAAGTATATGAGAGTAAATGCGGAAGATGATGAAGAAGAAGAAGATACTAAACCATTAATTCAAAAAAGAAAATCAAAAGCTTCACAAGGAGACGCAAGTGTGAAGAAACAAAAGTTTGATATCATAGATACTAATAGTGAGGAAAAGGTCAAGAAAGAGAAAGAAGGATTTAGAGTGCAAATGAGAGAAAAGAAAGTAGACTTCAATAAAGAGGAAAAGACACTGAAAGACAAGAAGAAGAAGAAAAAGACTTTGGCAAGGGCACATAGCCCAATGAAACTTGATGCTCAATTTAATGGGATTGTGGAGAATGAAATGCTAGAGGAGACTGTCACATTATACACTAATGCTGATGAGGTGGAAAAATCCACCATTGTAGAAGCAAATTTCAAATACATTGTTGTTTTTGAAGTTAATATGCAAAATATTGAGAAGCAGCTACCTAAAGATCTATGGAATGTACTACTTGCAAGGAGGCAAGAGGCTATAGAGGAAGAAACAAAGATAAAAGATTTTTCTTTGGAAAAGATTAGTGTGCCTCTCTCTAAAGAAAATAAAGTCACATTGGCTAAATTATATAACAAGGAGTTATAGAAAAAGAAAAGGGTAACCACCCTCATGAGAAGAGATCAGAATGATCACAAAAGGATCTAGAAAGAGATAGTAGAGAAGTTTGCAGAGTTAGATCAGAGATTAGGGATAACTCTAGAGATAATAGAATAAATACATGTTGAGATGCCAACTCCAAATGTAAGCATTGACAATTCTCTATCTGGTGTGAAAATTTAAAGTTTTTACTTGATTTATTTAAGTATTATGCTAGCAGGTTGAAAGGAAAGTTAGAGAAAGAAATGGAGAAAAACATAAATGGTAAGAAACTAATGGATGTAACGAAGGTGTATTCTAGTGCACACAACAAGTTTCAAAAAAATCTCAAAGGTGTGCAAGCTTTTGTGGGGGAAGCCAAAGTTTTGTTTCAGTTTTATATGAAATGGCTAAGCTCTACAAAGAGCATAAGAGATGAGATGGACTCAATTGAGTCCTAAATAGAAAAATCTTCTAGCACCTATGATCTGACACATTATTTGGATGGAATCATAAAGTCTACAATTGGGAACTTGCATGAGCAGTACTTCCAACTGCAAGCTCAAAAAGAAAATATCATAATGCAGTTTGGTAATCTCAAGGATTTGGTGAATGTGAAGTTCATATTTGTTTCCAGTGCCCTATTGAGTATTGAAAAAACTTCAAAGATAAATCCAGTATCCAACACTCCAAATGATAGTGAAGAACTCTTGATGAAGTTGGAGACCCATATTAGAATGCTTTGCATAGCCAAGAACATTTGGGATGAAGGAACACAAGAGTGGAAAGCTCATTTGGATAAATTGCAAGATTCAAATTATTCCTCTGGATGAATGTATTTCATTCCTTTTATTCATTTTAGCTTATTATTCAGATTTCAATGTACATGTGTGAATGATATAGAATATTTTTTTAGCATAATTTTGATCTAGTAGTATTGGATAGCACTCTTATGGGGAGTCGGTTAAGTTTTTAGATTGTATATATGTACATATCAGTCAAGGGATGTTTTGGTATATGTTAAGACTTATGTTTTGTGCCCTTTTCCCTTGATTTCAAAGGAGAAGAATAATTTTGGAGATAATTGATGCATGTTTCCATCAATGAAAAAGGGGGAGATTGTTGGAAGAATAAGGAGTTTGTCATTGATGCATTTGTTGGCAACATGAGTATGAGGGATAAGTGCATTGTATTATAGTGTTGTCATTGATGTCAACATTGTATTCTAATATGAAGACCATCATGCATATTAGTCTGTATAGCTTGAACATGTTTGAATATGGTAATCCAGTGGGAATTTGCAAGAAGTTTTGATTCAGTGAAGGTAGTTGATATGGAAATTGACTAAGTGTCAATACAGGTAATTCAATGTATAGGAAATCCAATTATTGGGTCTGCATTGGTCCATTGTGTAAGATCTTTCTCTACAGTTTTGATATAATTTTCTTGGTTGTTTGAGAAGCTTATATGTAGAGTTTCATATTGTTTTGGCTTTTGGTGAAGAAGTTAAGAGTGACAAAAGTTCATGTTTGGTAGTGACAGTAATTTCCAGTTTAGTGTGCATGTTTTGGTGAGTCCGCACCTCTCCATGGATTGGAAACTAGATTTACAAATTTGTGGGAATGTTGACAAGTGTTAGTGGTGCTTATATTCTAAGTGGCATAGAGTTTTGAGGTCTATGTTTCTATTTTTGGATGAACATTTGGAAAATTCTATCATTAGGTCATTAACGGTGCTGACCCAATAAGTTTTAGGTATTGCGGAGTTTGAATAAGTATTGATTCATCATGTGGGAGCTATTATGGGTCCATGCTGACCTATTTTTAGTTTTTATAAGTTTTGAATCTTGGCATGAAGCGTGTATGTGTATATTGAGTCGATAAGTTACATTTTGTATGTTATGTCTAATTAGGTCAACCTAATTGATGTTGTAAGTGTTTGTGGATGAAGCAAATATGTATGTAAGATCTTTTTGGTGTTTTGAAGTGTGTGTGTGTGTGTGATACAATAAGAGTTTTTTGATGTAAATTATGTGAGAGTAAGTGAATGCAGAGTAGAGAAGAGAGCTAATTTAGATTAGAATGAAGTGTGTAAATTTTGTATTTTGATCTTTAATGGACTGTAATTCATGCATATGTTAGATGTAACTGTAATAGTTCAAATCTTGGTTGTGTGCCAAATCTCTTCTATTTTTTCTTCTTTCAATGGGTAGTGAGTCCACTTGAATAGTGAGCCCACTTGGATAGTGAGCACTTCTATAATATACTATAATTGGTTATAATATATTGTGAGGTAATCCTCATCGTGGTTTTTCCCATTTTGGGTTTTCCACATAAAAATATGGTGTTCATGTGTTATGTGCTTTGATGGTTACTCTAATACTTTCCTTTCCTACTGCAAATTGAATATGTTATGTGGAATGAATGTTTAAGTGGTTTAAAAGAATATCGATTCACCCAACCCTCTCAATATTTCAGGTGTTCAATAGACTGCACTACAAATAATCAACTTACAAGCCAAGATGATCTCTCTCGACATTCAATTTTTCCCATAGTTTTGGCCTATATGTATTCTCATTTCAATATGCCTAAGAGAAACTTGTAAATTCCTTGGTTAAGTTCTCTTCTTCATTTATTGTCTTTGGTTGGATCCTCAAGTTGTTAGTTCACTAGCTCTCAACATATATCTCTTAGTTGAATGAAATGGTAGGCTCATTATGGTGAGACCACAATAAGGTTTGATTTACATCAAAGTTAGATACCATGTTATTTAAAAAAAATTAAATATCAAATTTGAAACTAAATAAAATACCAAAATAATGTTTAAGTGAACATTCTTGATATGATTCATGAACTTGTCCATTTCTTGAAGCAAGTAGCATGCCTACCTTGATAATTATATTATGAGGCTTGTGAATTCATGATCATGTGTATCAATAGGTATTTGGTTGAGTATATTGTATTACTTGCTTTCATATTTAAAAATTCAATTTTTTTGTCAAATATACATGTTTGTCTAGCATGTAAGGTAATCAAACTTATGGTATTTTTAGTGTCATCGAACACATGCCATTTTCATGGTTCATCAACCATAATAGTCAATAAATGATTTTGTGTCTATAGTTTACTATGTGTAATATGTATTTAAAATTTGACATCATGATTTCTTACATATTTTATTTTAAGTACATTGTGGGCCCATTACCCACAAGTCTTGGGATCATTTTTTACATCTTTAACTTTAGAACATATGGTGTTATTTGAATGAGTTAAATATTGGTATCATACATGGGAATATGAAAAACTTTACAATGGGGGGTTCAACCTCTAAATACTTTAAAAAAATAAGAACACATAAATTTTAAATGTTCTAAAATTATCTATGAGTGATTATAGTTTACTATTGTTAAGATGCCTAGTAAGATTACCATCTATTGTTTTATTGTACTTTACTATTTGACTTGATCAACCCAATAAATTTGTAAGTATTTTATAAAGTGTTGTATAGAAAAGTTATTCTTGTATGTTATATCATGTCATTAATTACCTATGAGTCTATGAAAAGGTGATATATGTTGAAAGATATTTTGACTTAAGTGTTACAAACACCTTATTGATACGAATAAGCTATTTTATATCACATCCTTATTAGATTCAAAATTCACTCAAAACTTAAAACTTTGTTTGAATAACTATGTGAAATGAAATATAATTTATTTAAGGGTAATGGTGTACCTTTTTCCATTTGATTGTTTAGGAAAAGAGGACACTTGTGTAGTGGGAAATGCATGATAATCATCTTGGGATATTTTTGAGTATAAGCAATAGGTGGATCTTCATAACATATGCTATGCATATCATTCACTAATCATCTTCTATGTAATAATATAGTAATGTTTTTAAATGAATGGGAAAATTATACAAGTTACAACGTGATTTAGTATATAAAATTGCATTAGCTCTTTTTAAAATTATGATTTGCTTCTTGCAAAAGTGCATCTATAGTTGTAATCATGTTATTCATTAGCAAAGTGTTTAGATATTTGATCTAATTTTGAAAAAAGCGAGACTAGAAAGAATTGTTGGAAAGGGTCTAGAATTTGTGAAATAAAACTATAGATGAAATTAAAGTGAAATAGATTTACTATAATATTGATAGTGCTACATCCATACTTATTTAACTGGTTATCTTTTGTGAGTTATGATATAGATTCAACTTAAGCTACTGAGGATAATATCTAAATTATAGGGGGAGAAATTTTATGAAACTTTTTCCCCAAAGTGAAAATACAAATATGAAAGCATTGAAAAAGGAGAGAGGAAATAAAAGGATAAATGATCCTTTGGTTAAAATAGATATTTTAATGAAGAATATTATGAAAAATCTTTTAAAAAGTGAGGAATAATTATATTTATTAATACTAATTAAAAATAAGTTTTGTGAAAGGGTGTGATGGTTTAGAAAACCACCCTTAAGACTTATATAAAGCATTTATGTGAGACTTGGAAAGGAATTGGAGATCACTCAAAGAAGAATAAAGTGCTTTAGTGGGGCTATGAGCATCGGACAAGGGGCACATAGAGTGTGTCCAACTCGAGGTACAAAGTACACCTGTTGTCCTACGTAGGGCTTTGTGGAAGTAGGAATGATGCGAGTAGGCACACCTTTTTGTATGAGTAGGCATAGATTGTGTTTTTGTACATGTCCTCCAATGTGTTCCATGGAAAGATCCAATACCACTGACATATTTCCAAGGGTGAGAGTGAGTTTTCCAAGCATTGTGATTCAAATAATTATTGAAATCCATTGATATTAAAACATATTGAAATATTATGATTATGATATTTAATTTGATTGAATTATGTGGTTGTGTTATTCAATTTATTATGTTAATTTTTTAATATTTCTTATAAATTATCACATGTATAGTATAAATTTTTATTTATATCTAGTTTGATAACATTACATATTACAAATCATGTTAACTCTAGTGTTAACCATATTTAAATATGCTTCAAATACTTAATTAATTTTGGTAGAAAAGTAGCATTACAATTATTAATCAACTTCTTTCATTGTTACACACTTATCAATAATATCTTCTAGCTAACCTCGTAAACATCAATGATGTAATTCATTCCATCTCTCATTAACATATATTTTTTATCCCTCTATAATGTCAAAAATCGCTTCCCATGCAATTTCACATTCCATAACCTCCCCTTTAGCTTAATTAAATTTGATAATGCAATGTCCCCTTCACCTAACCTTAATTTTTTCCTTGGCCCTCTCATTCTCGGCCATTAAAGTAAACTTTTGGAAAATTGTGTGATGTGTAGATGTCTACACACCATGCTAATGTCCCCAAAATATTATTGCCTATGTAGTCATTGGGACATTACATTTCCTTCCTACTCATGAAGTGTAACACCTCTACAGCTTGCAAACATGTCAAAAATGTCCCTTTGCATGCCTTTTCTCCTTTCAAGCCTCCTATTCTCTCATTCATTCATTCTATTCGATCTATCTCACTCTCTAGCTCCCATTATTCTTCATCTCAAGCATTCTAGACCACTTTCTATCACTCTCTTGCACTTGAGCTCTCTGCACCAACACTTTGGCACTCTTGGCACATCTTGGATGTTGTATACTCTTCCTTTCAACATCACCATTTTTATAAAGGGAGGGTAATTTTATTCCTTTTACATTTGCATTATCATCTTTATTTTGAGTAGCATATTGTTTTTTTTTTCAGCAAAAGGCTAATGCCTATATATTTATATTGATATAATATGAAAATTACATTATAGAAGGTTTTTTTTTCTTTCACCATGGATCCTTCACTACTTTTTTTCAACTATAGACCAATATCATGTTACTGATTAGACTATAATTGATAGTTTCTTCCTGATCTTACATGTATAGAAACTATTTTGAGTTTATACATGAAACTCCATACTATATTGCAGATTTAACATACAAGCTTTTACTTCTCTTGTCTTTGAATAGATTTCTCCAAGAGATTTCTTTGACAGTCGATCAAAATCCATACACCTTCAAACAAAAAACATATTTTCCCTCAAGAAGAACCATATGTACCCTTCAAACAAAAAACATTAACACCCAATTTTCACTTACATATTCTATATAAAATATTGTTTTTATGTGTACCAACTATTCCTCCATCACATCTAGAGAAACATTTTCACCCTGCTCTTCAACAACTAGCTGAAAACTACCTTTTGTGGGATCATATTCTAGAATTATATTTAGATTAATCCCTCTTTCATATTCCTAAGGCACTACTTCTTTAGTTTCCAAGTGTTTATGCGTACTACTATCATCTTCAAGCATAGGCATTGGTGGCGACAGAGGTGGATCATGCACATGAACAAGGAGTACCATTGTAGCCTGGACAATCACTTTAAATTTCTCTTAAAATTCCTCATCAATCTTGGTCGTATACCTTCTCAAAACACTAAGCATGAGATTGGAGCTTTGTTGAGAAAGACACTTGTTTATTGCAACAAAAAGCTTTGAAAATGTTGTGTGATTCAACAAGAAATGCCTTGGAAATAAACCACCTATATAACCCTGACCCTTCCACATATCATACCTCTGGAAAGCCTTAGAGAGAACACCATTTGGCAGAAACTCTTCATTGACAACTTTAGCAGCAATCCATTCCAGCATTCGAACATCCTGAAGCAAATCCAACAAATTTGAAAGGAAGACAGAAAGAAATTGAGAGGGATAAATTACCCTCTTCACCTCTGGTTCTAAAATTGCTTTCCCAATAATCCACTTAATATGTTTGATGAAGGTTGAACAATGATCTTTGAAGACTAGAAGAAGTTCATCATCTCCTATCTCTTATGCAATTGGCATTTTCCAATTATTAACTGGAATGAAGACTCTGTAATTTCTCGGATAGAATTCCATCCGCCGCCTACTGCAATTTTCACAAAATAACTTTTGCACTCTAAGCTCACCACTAATAGAACTTATCTTCTAAAAACATACCCACTCTTTGCAAATGCAGTAGACTTAATTGTGCAAATGTATCCCACCTATCCGCAAATTTATTGCCCATCTCTATGCAAGTGATAGATTTGAGGAAATTTGCAAGCAAAACTTGTAATAATTGTACTCTCCTTTTGTAGTTATTATTACATGACAAATTTAACAGATATCCAAGATGGTTTCTGATAAAAACTATATTAGAATCCACACTTATCAATGCCTTTAGATTGATTAAGCATATGATAAACTTATACATGCCCTCATTATATTTGCTAAATCCTTTCATCAAAAAGTACCAACCATGATTTAAACTAGATCCATGTTCACACATTTCATAACAAATTGCATTGACACTTGTATCCTGCACAACTACATAAACTATTAATTCTAAAAATTTTGATGCTTTCATTCTGAAAGTGGTACACAAATTCCTAGTACCGTTAGGACTAATTGCAGAGCATATTCTGTACACCTCCCTGAAAGCAACATTTTGGCACATGTACTTGTACCAGTTGATATCCTACTATATACCAGAGATTACACTCGATCTTTCACTTGTTGCAATTGTACCACAGATTAGATACATTCTCCCACATAATAGCCAACAATGATGCAGAATGATACCCTTCATACCCAAGCCATAAAAAAAAATCTAGTCCCAATCTAACGCACATGTGATATTGAACTTCACTTCCACCTTGACATTTGTTACCTTATACGTCCCTCCAACCTCAGATCCATGCCATCTATGCATTTACTTTTGCCACTTGCCATTTACATCTCAACTTGCTACTATTCATATTTCCTTCCACCTGTCTAGTCGTTTCCACATGTAAATTTGACCCTTTAAACCATCTTTATTTTGTTAGCACACACAGCGAATACTGTTTACAAATGGCAATTTTATTTGAAATAAGATGATTGCCATATTGAATAGCTCTATTACACATCACAAAAATTTTGAATTGCTTGCCAAGCAATATGCATACAAAAAGGTGTATCTTTGACATCTACCATCCACCACACAAATTAGTTTCACATTTGTAACATGCCAAAATTTGAAATAACCTCCATGTATATGTAACAATCAATTGTCACTTGACAATTTTAAACAACAAAAGTAACTAAAGAGTAACATATTTAATGCAAAGAAAACCCGATAACACTTCCTCATTATGAAATTTTCAAAAGACCACCCTTGTATCCAACTAATACTTTCTTTAACCTCATAGCAATTTGATATTTTGAATACCCAGAATTAAATTCATTAATCCTTTTTTCTACTACCTTTGCACCCAAATTATAATTCCCCTTCATTACTAATGATATTACACATATTTGTTTTGTTTTTCCATCAATTACATGAATTATAAATCCTTCCCCCTATTCCACACCCATGTTTTCCAAAAAATCTTCCAAACTGTTACCTTCTCTATATATGTGCATAATTTGATACAAACTAAAACTATCTAATAAAAACCATACCTGTTTCATGATATATTGAAGGTGCCAGTTGAAAATTTTACGTTCTTTACATGCATTCAAGATTATTAAAGAATCTCATTCAATCTGTAACTTAGCAATTTTTAACATACTTGCCATTTTTAAACCATACAAAATTGCATTAGCCTCTGCTACATTGTTTGTTACATTTGAGAGTTTTACTGATTTTTCCATTAAAACTCTACCCCTATAATCTCTAATGACCACCCCTGCACCAGCTTCACCAGAATTACGTCTACTAGCTCCATCAAAATTTAGCTTAAACCAACCTTGAGGTGGAGATTTCCAAACTACCTTAGCCTGATCCACCTTGTTCTGAGGTATTTGAAGTTTACTCCCATTAAATGGTAAAGCAATTTGAGACCACTTATTCAGCAATGTTGAATCCCAATTTGAAAATATAGTATCTACTCTTTTTGTCTGATTCAAATAATTGTTGATTGAGGAAATACCTTAAAAAAACTCCAACCATTTTCTAATTTTTGTGTGTGCAGGTTTCAAAGGTGTTTCTTTGTGGGAGGCTTCATATGTGGACCTCTTGTGAGTTTCCTTTATTCTTTTATATTTTGTCACTTCCATTTTATTTCATCTAGTTTATGAACATTCATGTTGTTTAGTTTATTTATATTACTTTTTTAGTTAAACATATTATTGATATTTTATTAATCAGATAGTAGGTTCATTATTGTTTCTATTAGTAAACTCAGTTTTCATCCATACAAGACTATAGAATGTCATGTTGTCATCCTTAGCTAAGAGCTTGCTAGTTTTCTCATGAGAGCTCTGCAACCTACTCTATTGGTCTCTAAAACTCTCATCCCTTAACTCAACATGTAACAAAAAATATAAATAAACTTCCTTTTCTTTCTACCTTGTCACCTGAGCTTTGATCCTTATGGTAGTCAAGGAACATTCACCCTTTCAAGATCACACCATTTTGGGGTGTCGAATTTCCTCCTCTACATTTTGGTGAACCTAACATGAACTATTACCTTAATCTTTTGTTGAAAATTTCTTCTCTCTTGTTTGGACGTTTTCTTGAATGAGTGTTGTGACACTTTTATGAATTTCACAACCCAATCTACAACTTCCAAGCACACAGTTAGGAGAAGCTTTCAAAACCTAGATATCGAAGATAGATTATTCCAACCCGTCTAGGTCTTGAATTGGATCAATTCACCATGGGTTTATCACCTAGTTATACCCTTCCTTTTGTTTCCATTCAACCATCAACAAAACTTCAAGAAAATTCTCCACCAAGAAATCCTTTTGGCTCTTCTCCCATAGACCATGAGTTTGCTCTCAGGGTCCCCTTTGAGTAGGTTTAGTCTTCGGAAGAGAAGCTTAAAGAGTTTGAGGATTTTCTAAATAGAGATAATACATACACTCAAGCTACTCCCATAATTTTTGGTTTGAGGGACCTTCTTATCTTAGATCATATAGGTCTTGAGTTTCTTTGAGGGATAACTAATCTAGTAGAGACCAATGTCCCCTCATACACTTCAATCTTGGGTAATCCTTAGGATGTCTAATAAAAAATCACTGGTGCGTAGTTGTATGTTCCAATTCTAGAGATGTTTGTGTTTATGGTAGATATTGGTCCTTTTGTACCCTCTTTTACCACTATCGATAATATAAGCATCATGCCCTTGTATGTTCTTGGATTCAGAGTGAATCGTGTTCCTTTGGGATATGAGGCCCCTATATCTAGAACCTGAACATCTGCCACCTCAACTATTCAGGCTCCACCAATTGATCCCATCCTAAATGCTTTATTACAAAACATGGGACAAATGTAATCACAATTGGCTAACCTGGCCAGCTCTACCTCTCAATCCACATTGCAACCATACTATCATTGTAGTCATTTATCCCTTGCCATTCTAAATGTCCCCATCCCTTGAGGGATGGAAAGCCAAAAGTTTGATAAGTACAATGGCAGGGGTGACCCACAAACACATGCCTCATTATTCATCGTCATGTGTATTGATTTCCTCTATCAGGATGCTTTGTTAGCGAAGTTATTCCCATGATCCCTCAAGGATGTTGCATTGGAGTGGTTCTACTCACTTCCTAAAAATTTTATCTTTTCATTTGATCAATTGGTTAATCAATTCATATAATAGTTCCAAGTGAACATTGGGACGAAGATCACCTTCACTAATCTCATCCACTATAAGTAGGGAACTCATGGAAAGCTAACCGATTTCATTGCTTGATACCAATCCTTATTTTCTCAAATCTCCTATGCCCTGCCATATTTCGACGTCCATCCTATGTTCATCTAGAATCTACAATAAATGTTGGGAAAAATAATTCTCTTGATTAAATCCCCTTCTTTCGCCCATCTATGTGTTGCATTAAGAGAATACTAGCAAACGGTGACCTAGTATGGGGGTTCCTCCTCGTCCTCCCATCATGATAATCAATTAGTCATGTCTATCTTTGGGGAGCCTAAAACGAATAAAGTAGTAACAAATGTGGTTTCTATTCCTACCAAAAATAACTTTGCAAGACACAATATAATCTTCACAAAACTATCTGAGCCCTACGCTAATGTTCTTAAAAATTTATTAAAAGATGGTTTAATCACTCTCCCATAAATTAGACCACTATTTGAACCTTATCCTAGCTAGTATGATGCATGTGTTTTATCAATACCACTGAGTCCATGGACATGATACTGAACATTTTTTGCATCTTTGACACATTATCCAAGACCACATAGATAGTGGTACCATCTGGCTTGATGGTAGGAAACGAAACTCAAATAAATTTGTAGCCAAGTCTAACAGCCAACTATAGACCTACACAAATCCTTTCCCTTCTCATTCTGCTAATTTGATAACATATACTTCTTCATCTTCTGATAATGTAACGAGGAAAAATACTCTCACAACACATTCAAATTGGAAACAAAAGATTGCAACAACTATATAAACTTTGTTTACACAAGTAACCAATTGTATTCTTCAAAAAAAAAATTGATCATAGATGGTTTTAGTCATCCATGCACTAAAATGCAAAATTGAAGCTTCCTACAGGCATCTAATATGCAAGAAAACACATTCATACAATCATATGCTCAGTTATGTGAGCTTTAGCAACAAAATTCACTCTCACAACACAACAAAATACTTGCAACTTCTGAATCTTCATCCCTATCAATCTAAAACTTCCATGGCTATTGATTATCAATTCAACTTGCAAAATAACATCAAAAACCAAGCCTCTAGAGAAAATGCATGCCCTTGCTTCCCCCCTTCAAAAAATTGTGTTTTTCCAATTCTTCCAAGTTTTCAACAACTTCCAAAAACTTCACCACTTGTTCAAAAATTTAATTAAAATTAAAAAAAATTCTCTTGCCCAAGTACGCCATAACTTGTGGCAAAAAATTTAAACCTCATAAAATCCATAAAAGCATAAATTAATTCATTTTTAACTGCCTGGTCAAAGTTTGAGGTTATAGTTTTAATTCTACATTCGAAAATCCAGAAAAAGCAAAAAAAATAGACTATCACCTAGGTGCCCACCTCTTTGTCCCTACTTTTTAGGGTCATGAGTTTTTTCTTTAAAACATCCTTTATCTATTTCCAATGCCCATGATGAGTTTTATTTAATTTACAATTTTAAATTTCTTTATTCTGCTTTTTTGTTTTAAATCCCACTAGTCAACTTGTCATAGTTGCAAAGGAAGTTAATTAACAAATATAAGTATTTGTAGATAAATAATGTATCACCCTCAACATGTAGTGCAAGCCAAAAATTAATCCACTTCAAAAATCCAAAGTATTCAACCTTTTTGTTGACACAGGATTGCTAGTCTCCATGGATGATCCTACATTAGACACCCATAGTAGAAAAAAGTGATCATTCACTTTTTAAGAGGATATACAAGATGAATAACCTTAGCTTCAGAAAACCAAGAAGCATCCCCAATAGGCCTTCCAATCCATTTTACCAAATACTCCATGTATTGCATTCTCCTTCTGCTCTTACTCACCCTGCGATCAAGGATAGTTTCAATCTACTCCTTCTGTGAACTTGGTACTGATGTTTGCTACTACACATTTGTTGCACCTTCTTCATTTTAGACTCATGAAACATGGTTATATCATAAATATTAAAAAAAATTGAAATATTGAATTCACTTGGCAATTCTACTTCATATGCATTACCCGATTCATGTTTTCTCACAATTCGACAAGGTCCAATCCTCTTCATTTTTAACTTGTTATAAGTACCCACTAGAAATATTTCTTTTCTCAAATGAACCACCACCTCATGAAAAAATTTAAATTCCTTATGTCTTCTCTTCAAATCAGCATTAGTCTTATACTAAAAATTCATTTTATGAATGTGTTCTCTTACCTCTTCATGTGATCAACAAAATCCTCTGCATTTGCACTTCTCTTTTCAACTTTACCAATAATTTTTAGATTTGAAAACACTCTTGGACTGTTGCCATAAAAAAATTAGAATGGATACTTACTCGTGCTTTGATTCACCGAGTTGTTATAGGAAAACTTAGCTTGTGTTAGTTTTTGATGGGTTTTTTTGCACCTTCTCAACACAAGCAATTAACAAGTGCAATGCCTCTCTTGAAAGGTGAAAATATGCAACTAGGTTTCAGAAAATCATCCCAAGGCCTCTCAGGTGTCAGGTCATGACAATGCTTGGAATAGTTTAATTGGTTGATGTGGTTTACTAGTAATCACAAGGTGGCCTTTATGATTGACCAAGCTTGGAGGGAATTGGATCTTTAAAAGGAGTTTTATAAATTATGGAAATGAGATACAGCTGTTGCAAGTTCAAAACAAGAATCTAAAACTCCATGTTTAGCATCAGATTTGGCTTTACAATGATGCTTGAATTTTACTTCAACTTAAATTTTCAAAGAAAATTCAAAAGGGAAAAGGGATAGAGAGTTTCCTAGACCTGCAACTAATGTTGAACAGTAACAATGGAGGATGCTACAATGGACATCCTTCCTAAAACTAAGTTCCACTTAACCAAGGCAGCCTATAGTCTCATGAAACTAGTGCAATCTTCTAAGGGCTATAGATTTTCAACCATTCATTCACCATTAAAGCATGAAAAATAGATGAACTTGAGTGCAATAGTATTAATAACGTTCATACTAACTTTACACTATTGTTCATCATCAACAAACAACAAAAAGTATGAACAAGGAAGGGATCAACACTATAAAATTCTTCACCATTAAAGTTCAACATAAACTAACATCTAAACAACTTAAAATTAGAACAAGAAAGCTAAAATCAAATATTGAGGAGATGAATCATGCACACATGTGAAGAAACACAAGAACCCATCAAAATAATGCAATTCTCATTAAATTTTTGTAGCATGCCTTTACCCAACAACTCAACTCTCTCTTTGAAAATGAGAGGAGACCCATATTTATAGTTTTCCAAAAGTGAAATGAATGGCCAAGATTTACTTTCATTGTGTGGCCCAAATTAATTTTACATTAGGGTTTCACCTACCCCCAAAATATAACAATATAAAATGCATCCTTTGTCTTTTCCCTATTTTGTCATCTAGTGACCCTGTCACTATAGCAGTTTTGTCTTTTAGTAACTACCATCTTCATAGTCACTTTGTCAAATTCTCATCATCTATTATTCACTTTCTTACATTCTTCTGAAGAGTGGTATACTCCACAAATTTCCCGATTAGATCCTGTAGCTTATCCCATTCCATGGTATCAAATTGGAGGATCTGAAAGGTCAACTTCTTGAATCTCCTGGTGACTTGCTCCTAGTATTTGGTGCATTTGGGCGTGGCCTTGAGAACCTACTTAAATTGAGTGAAATACCTCACAACAAATTCCATGAAATCCAGGGACAGTGCATTTGCAACCCCCTTCTCCATCTTCTTATGAAAGAACGACTTGATCTTCTCTAGATCTAGTTCTAGGCTAGGCATTTTATAGTCTGTCATCATCTTTAAGTAATCCTCACTGTCAGTCCAGTGCTTCGTGACCCACTCAAGGTCAATCTCTACCTTGTGCAAGACCCTCTCTAGGACTTCCTTTTTGTGATCCAGGCCTATATGTCAGGTTTCTACCAGCCAATGATCATCTCCTATGAGTCCCAATTCCTTTTCCCATATTTTCTCAAGAAGCCTTAGAATGCTCTGGAAATTAGGATACGTGATCCTATATAGTTCAAAGAACCTATTGCAAGTTTTTGATGTGTCCTCCAATTGCTTTTGTAAATCTTGAAACTTATTGAACATTTGATTAGAGTGACGGATGCCCATGTCACCATTATATATTACTCAATTGAACTAATTTGATATAGACTTGGTCCAGTTTCTCATCTTCTTCATCCTATTTAGTTCCTCCTGGGAGAGGAGAGTAGGTGTGGATGAAATCGTCGGGGTCTCTTCTTCTATGGACATCCATTCTTGGATATATACAGTGATATTTGCCACTTGTTCCTTCAGCTCCTCCATGGTGGATTGACCTTTATTCATCTATTGCATGATTGTGGCCTCTGACCCTTGGAATTCATCTATTTTTTGTTTGCGGGTTATCGATCCTAGATTGATTATTGAAATGCTATACTCAGTGCATGTATCTTTATCTATCACAGGGGTGGAAATTTGCACCATTCTAGATCCAGAGGCATCCATTGTGATGTAAGAATAGACGTTGGGCCTCTTCTCTTTCCTTATTTTCGTTTGGGCCTTGGCCAATATTGCCTCAAGTCTAGCTTTTGGATCAACAACCATAGGAGTTTTCTTTTGTAATTGTTTCTCTAACGAATCAAGTATCTTAGTCTATTCCCTGGGTGATTCATGATCACCTCCCTCTCTTTGTTCACTTTGAGGTTGTTCTTCTTCATTGTCAGGAGCTTCTCGATTAGTCCTTCTTCATCTGAGTCCTCAATTTGTACAATCTTCCCTTTTTCTGACTCGGCAGAAGCTATATTTTCTTCAGTGACACCTTCTTCCTAGGGTACCTTCCCTTCTCCATGATTGAGCTCAGCATGATGCTCAAGCTTGGGGCTCTTGCTTGGTGCATCTTCTTCTTCTTGATCTTTCTCTTTCTCTTCCTCCTTTTCGGGAGGTACTTCTTCCTCCTGATTCAGGCCCTTATCTTGGCCAATTAGTGGAGGCTCTTTGAGTATCTCCACATCTACATCAGTGTTACCTTTCTCCTCAAAGAGATGTCCCCCTATATTGACCTTCTCATATGCATCCTTAAGCTACTAGGATGGCTCCTCATCTAGCTCTTGGTTTGATGTTTCTATTATACATTGCTCATTGAGGGCCTCAGTATCTTCCTTTGAAGAATGTGACCTTTCCTCATCGAATGCCACTTTTTTCTAGATTTATGCTTAGCCCACCCTCAGGGTGTTTAAAGTAATCATCTCTATCAGAATCCTTGGGCTCATCGATGGCATCTTTTGTGGCTTCTTCTTCTTGTTCCTTATGTCGCGTCTCCATCTCTTCTAATATTTGCATAGTGGCTTCCATTTTCGGTAGCTTTGTAGGTGGCAAAGTAAGAGGCAAGGAAATAACAATTTGGGCCATCCAAGCTTGAACCCTGGGGTCAAGCATTACCCCAAAAATTTTAGTGGGTATGTTTTGCATATATGCCATGAAAGAATGCAACAGAGTTAGAGGCGACACAGTGACAATGGTCATGGTAGGTAATGGAGTAGAGAGAGTGGGAAATGGAGGAGGAAGCAAGGAAGATGATAGTGGGGATGTAGTAGATGAGGAGGATTCAAGTACCATTACCAGAGCCATTGGTGAGGTGGAGGTGAGGTGGACTGAAATATCCATGGCAGGCGGAGATGAGACGGGCAATGCCTAAGAGGTAGAAGGCAAGGGAGTGGCAACGGTGATAGTAGCCATAAGAGTGGAAGTGGTAGGTGGTAAGCATGGCCACTTGGTTTCTTCTTCTCCTTCATGTTGGGATCCCTCCTCTATGGTAGGAATTTTGCTCATGAAGTCTCATGTTCTCTTCACTTTCTTGGATGACTCTCCCTCTGTAGTCTTTCTTGAGTATACCTTATGCTTCGGATTACACTATAGTGCATCATTCCTTTTCTTTGACCTTGTCATTGGTGGTGACTTAGGTGCCTCTTTTAATAGGGAAATAGTTTCTCCACTATCTATTTTGCTTTCAAGATCATCCTTGAGCTCACCATAGGTCAACTTTGCGCCTTGTATTTTGAGTTGGGCAATTTGGGCATCTATCCACTGTCTTGTTTTGTTTTCTATGGGTTGCGTCAAAATATCAAGGTCAGTTACCTCTTCTTCATTCCAATCTATGATAGGTAGGGGAAAGTTGGCTAGAGCATTGTATCTGTCATCAACAAGATTGTTGTCTTCCTCTACTATTTGTTTGGGCACGGGGAATAGGTTCACTAACCTCACGAACTAGGTTTTCATCCTCATGTAGTGCCTCATTTGCACTTCTTTGTCATCTACACAGTTAGCCTAGAAGTCTTCGGCTTGAGGTCTATGGGCATATTGTCTTATGACCCATTTCTTCAATTTTCCATAAGGGTCCATTCTTCCTTGGTGGGAGTGGAGGTCCAAGTGGTATTCCACCAATTCCTTTTCTGAATACTCCATGTATTGAGCCACAGGACAGACATACATTCCTTGCCCAAAATTAAGGGGATATGGAATCCCGGCTCTATGCTTATCACTTAATAGTGTGTGGGAATCCTACAATTTCTGAGAGACTTCTAGTAGGATCATGTGATTATTGGGGTATCTCAGAACCTGGTAAGGTCTCCCTGAGAATCCTTCTATTCAAATATATGTAAACTTTTGGACCTGTATGAATAGATACCCAAACCGTAGGATGAAGGCTTTGGTGCTATGTGATACTCTTCTCTCGAAGTCTCCTCCCATGAATCTAATGATGTTCCCAATGAAGGAATCATTCACCTTCTTGTATTCTCTTTTATAGTTTTGGTACTATAACTGAGGCTAGCAATCATATACTTGAGGTCTCCTTTCTTTGTTCACAGGTTGTCAGCAACAGAGAGCCCTTTGTATGGGAACTTTTCCTCTAGGAGGTACACCAGATACAGAGTCATATAGAATTTGGAAGTCTTCTTTACACCCATGAGCTAGTTGTGCATGTTGTCACTAAAGATACTCACCCAGTGGAACTTTTTCTTGCCTTAGATGATCTCCTCAATGAATGATCTGTATAGGATCTAGACTAGATTGCAGTAATGAAATGCTTAACTTTTACAATGCTTTTACAATGATTATTCCAAGTTAATTAAATCAAAATTAACTTATGGAAATAACAAAATGAAAGTAATAGCAAGGTGATTATAACAGAAAGGAAGGAAATGAGAGACAGAAAGAGAGAAAAGAAGAGAAGTGCAAACAGTTGATAACGGAGTTCGTCACGAAAGTGACTACGTCTCTGGGTCCACTCCAATAGAGAGACCAATCCGATTAACTCCAAAATCAATTACAAAGCACCACAATCATTCTCCAAGCACTTCGGTAGCATAACAGCGTTCTGACGTGCAAGAATGACTCAAAGAATCTCCACAAGACCTCTCTTTTGTCTAACTCCACAGCTTCAAGACTTCGTCACCTGAAAAAAACTTGATTTCAACTCTCCTCTTACACCCCTTTTTATACATAAAATTTTCTCAATTTGGCTCTTAACCAAAAGATTTGACAATATTCACCTTATCTCTCCAAATTACAAATCATATTTTCAAAAATCCCATAATCCCCTCATTTTACATAATAGATCTTTGTAAATCTTTATCAAAAATCCCATTATTAATTCTAAGCCCCTAATTCACTTGTTCCCGGGCTACTATTATCTACATTGGTTACAATTAATCCTTAAAAAGGGTTATTGTTTAACAATTTTGGGGGATTTAATTTATTTTAACACATTCGGTTTGAACTTACCAACTAAAATAAAACCGGTGCCAATATAGGATAAAGACTATTCAGTGGCTCAACGGCCACGAACTCTTTTGGGAGCCCGGACATCGCGGGTTCAACGCCGGCCCACACCATTTTTAAAAACCGTTATAAACCGAAATGTTCACAAAGGAAAACTGGTATAAATAATATATAGAGCGCGCTTGCTTGGTGCAACGGCTGGCCAGATATCGCGCGAAGGAGAGGTCAGGAGTTCAAGCCCCATACGGGCTAAATAAAACCTTTTACTAACAAACACAGCCAACACCGATGGAAAAGTGAGAAGCCACATGCCTCACCAGGAGGGTGCCACGTGGCAAGCACTCATTCGTTGAGAACGCCAATGTCGATTCTGATTGTACACTGACGTGGCATGTCGACGGAAGGCTAACGTACGCTGACTGGACGTCGACGGGGCCGATGACTGTGCTGACTCAGACGACAACGTGGGATGCTGACTCAGATGCTGACAGTGCTGATGACGTGGCGTACGGATGATGACGTCATCACTGTACCTTCAGTCCACAAGTCAAACCTAAAACTTTGACCAGCTGTATCTTGAGCCTCCGATGTCGGATTTTGACGAAATGAATTGCGTTGGAAAGCTTACAATGAGCTCTTCACGATGACGCTGACTTCAAAGATTTTTGACGATGCCATTTTTTTGCCTTCTGGACGCCCCTGATTCCAATTTGACCCAAAGTTTGACTGGCCATAACTTGCACAAATAGACTCCTTTCCGCTCCATTCGAGTTGCGTTGGAACCAAGACACCGAGCTCTTTCTGATGGCGTAGATTCTGGAGAGAAATGAGACACTTCAATTTTCACTAAAAAATGTCCACCGGATCAATGAAGTAGAACATCCGATCTTCAAAGAAAGCAATGATAGGGAGACCCATTACCCTTCTTAGTAGGATGACCAAGTCATGATATTCTTCATAAAAGTCACTTATGAATAGTTCTTGAGGCACTTTGGCAGCACTTCCCCTCTTTTCCTTCAACCAATGTTGGTTGATTAATCTTTTTCATCCCAACGAGTCCTCTTTCCACATATTTTCAGTATATCCCTTTAATGTTTCCTCCATGACATCGAATGTGGGGATGTGCAAAATCTTTCCAATAGATCTAGCAAACAAATCTATTGATACCCTCCCATCGTGATCAATAATCTTCATGTTATTGTGGTAGCATTCCTGAAAAACCATGACCAACTCTGGGGCAATGAGCATTGGAGGGAATTTGATTGCCTTAGTGAGGTGACTTGCTTTGATATTTTGTGCATTCTTTATTGTGGGGCTGACCATTACCCTTTGTCAAAACTCATCAATGTCCACATGTCCAAGGTTTTTATCTGACACGAATCCCAGGTGGAAGTAATCTTGTAGGTACACTCCACTCCATGAAATTGGTACTTCATCTGGTCTTTCTCTTCTTTTCCTCTCAACACACATACAGGTTTCTTACCTTTTTTCTTTCTCAACAGACTTCCCCAATGGACCCACACTAGTTTCCATAACTTTTGCATGCAAAGATGCAGTAAGTGCATTCATATAGAAATCAAGGCAAGTGTTAGTTAGATCTTGCAAAATGAGGGTTAGATTCAATAATACATCATCAGAAGATCACAAAATTTATCAACATCAACCATTTAAAGCTCCTTAAGATCATATACAGACATGTGGGCCCAAGGATGCAAGTTTCCCTAGGCTAGAAGCTATTAGGAGGGACTAGGAGCACAATGGCATCAAGGCCATGGAGACCCACAGGTAGCTTCCTACAACAAAAGTTCCGCATTAAGAATCTGGTACTCAAAGTTTACATGAGGCAGTTTGGCATGTGTAGAAATCAGTGCAGAAGATTTGAAGTCGCTTGATTGAGTTTATGCTTTTGTTGGTTTGGGGCATGCATGTGCAAGAAGCTCAAAGGATGCTTGGGACCTCTGTCATTAAGCAACAACATTCATGGGACAATGACCCACAAGCGGAAGTCTGTAGTATGGAACCTACGGGAACCTCAGAAGTTAGGCGTTATGTGTGAAGGGTTGACCGATTGGAAGATGCAGAGGAAAGCCATCAGGGCATTATTGTATGTTCACCACTAGAAATGATGTTGGAGGAACAACGGTCCGAAGGCAATGGTCCACATAAGCGAACCCACAACGAGCTCATGGGTTGGTGCATATGTTAGGGATTTTCAAATTTTGGCAAGGGAAAAGTTCATTGTGGAACCCATCGTGCGGAAAGACGTGGGTGCAAGGATGCTAGGAAATGGTGATAGGGAAGCATCCACCCACATGCAGCCAACCGCATGAACTAGTTTGCATAACATTTTAACTTAGTCATTTTGCAGCAAACTAGGAATGGATACAGAGGGATCAAGCTCCACAATGCAGACGGAAGGGATAGTTTCGCCGCTAGGAAACTATGTTCAAGTAATGACGAGCCACAGATAGCAGCCTGCAAGCCATCCAAGACTTAGCAATTTTTAGCATTTGTCAAAAATGATGTAGGCGGGGACTACAAAGCAGACGATGGATAGGGTTTCATTGTAAAATGAACAGCGACAAGGAGACGGCCACGCACAAGCAGTAGCCCGCATAAGCAAACCCGCAAGAAAATCTAGAACTTAAGTTTTATTCATTCATGATTTTAGTGTTTGACCGGGCGATAATGGAAACATTGTGGGTCACAAAGAAGTTCAAGCCGTGTAAAGAATGATAGAGGAAATGTCCAGTTCCGCATGGTTTTTAGGGCAAGCTTTGAATGATTTTAAGGGAGTTTTAAAGTGTTGGGCATGGATTTTTATGCGGAGCCAAGTGTTGTGACATTCGTTAGGTTCTTTAAGTTTTACTTCAATATTTTATTATTAATTTATAAACCCTAGCCTCAAAAGAAACTTATTTTAAGATTTTGAAGGAAAACATACCTGAAAACAATGTGAGAATTGGATGGCGACCTCGGCTTTGATCTACTATGAACTTATGCAGGCACGAGATCTTCATTTTCCATTTCTCCTCTTTAAAATTTGAAAATGCATTAGTGAAAATGATAGGTCTAGGCACCTATTTATAGGAAAAAGTGCATTTATGATGCACATTTATGTTTAGGTATGACAATAGGTAGGGTAGCTAGGGTTGCGAAGACCCAATGTGGCATGTTCCTTGGATGGTGAAGAGAGTTGTGGGGCCCGCCATGCGAGAGTATGTTTGATGTCGGTCATTAGCGAGCAGCGAAGGGATAGTAGTGTTGCGCAAAGGAAGACCCATAGTCATGGGTCCATAGGGTTTGGAGGATGCCAGGGCGAAAGGTCATGGGAAGTCCGCAAGAAAACATCCACAAAAGCCAAAGACTTAGGGAATCTTGGGGTGATGAATTTGGTCAAAGGGAAATTGGTGTCTTTAATGCACTTGACCACTTTAAGCTTAGAAACAGGGGAACACAAAATGAGGCAAATAAAAAAATGACCCAAAAAATGTGAGAGGGATAAAGGGGGTCCCTGGTCCAAATGGGGCATGTCTGTTATAGGCACAATAGTAGCATCAAATTCCACCCTTTTGGATTGTCTCCAACTAGGTATCTTAGCAAATTTCCCAAGCTCCTATTCACAACCTTGGTTTGGCCATCTATTTGTGGGTGATAGGCTGAACAAAACTTCAAATTAGTCCTAAGATTCTTCCATAGAGTCCTCCAAAAGTATCCAACACACTTTTTATCTCTATAAAAAACAATGCTCTTCGATAAACCATGAAGTCTCACAATCTCCTTGAAAAACAAATCTACAATATGAACAGCATCATTAGTCTTCCTACATGGTATAAAGTGAGCTATTTTGAAAAATCTATCTACCACCACAAATATAGAGTCATGTCCTCTTTGTGTCCTTGGAAAACTAAGAACAAAATCCATGTTGATGTCTTCCCATGACCTCTCGGGTACAGTTAGTGGTTGATATAAACCAGTGTTTTGAATAACTCCTTTTTCCACTTGACACACCCTACAACCTTGCACATACTTCCTTACACCCTTTTGCAATTAAGGCCAATAATAATTTTCTCCAACAAGTACAATAGTCTTATCAAAACCAAAGTGTCCTGCAAGTCCACCAATATGTTTCTCCTTAAATTCAATCTCATGGATCTTCGAGGAATACACAATTGGTTACCTTTAAACAACATACCATCTTGGATCAAATAATCCAACCATTTGGTTCTATTTGCTGCAATAGGCTCCTTACAAACCTTCCATGCCTCTCCAAAATATAAATCCCCTTCATACATTTCCTTGAGCTCATCAAAACCCACAACTTCAACCTACATTTCAATCCACAAACCTTTCCTTCTACTCAAAGCATCAACAACTCTATTATACTTCCCACTCCTATGTTTATAACTTTGTAAAAACTCAACCCATTTCATGTGCCTTTGAGTCAACTTCCCTTGACTACTCAAGTATTGGAGTGCTTGATGATCAGTAAATAAAACAAATTCTTTTGACAAAATATAATGTCTCCATTTCTTAAGTGTTTGAATCTCTTGATCATAAACTGAATACCTTTTCCTAGCATCATTTAACTTCTCACTAAAATATGAAATATTTTTACCTTCTTGGCTCAAAACATCCCCAATAGCATTACCAATTGCATCACAATCCACTTCGAACACCTTGCTGAAATCTAGAAGTGCTAAAACAGGTTGCTTTGTCACTTTACTCTTCAACAAATCAAAACTCTTTGCTGCCCCTATAGTCCACTTAAATTATTTCTTATCACCCCTCATAGTTTTAGTTAGTGGTGCACATATGCTACTAAAACCTTTGATGAAATTTCTATAAAAACTTGCTAACCCATGAAATGATCTCACCCCCGTTACACTCCTAGGTGTTGGCCATTCTAGAATAGATTTCATCTTTTTCGGGTCCATCTTGATGCCTTCCCCTGAAACAACAAAGCCTAAATACAAAAAATTCCTCTTCACAAAGCTGCACTTTTTGAGGTTAATCAGAAACTTTCCATCTCTAATCTTTTCAAAAAAAGTCTAATATGCATCATATGCTCCTCTAGAGTCTTACTGAAAATTAAAATGTCATCTAAATAACCAATCACAAATCTGCCCAAGAACTCTTTCAACACTTCATTCATTAACCTCATAAACGTACTAGGTGCATTGGTTAGCCAAAATGGCATGACTAACCACTCATACAACCTTCCTTTTTCTTGAATGTTTTCTTCAACTAATCTCCTTCTCCAATTCAAATTTGGTAGTATCCACTCTTCAAGTCAATTTTGGTGAAGTACTCTGGTCCACTCAAGCAATCCATGATATCATTCATCCTGGGTAATAGAAATTTGTACTTAATGGTAATCTTGTTTATTTCTATGGAATTTTCACACATCCTCCATTCTCCTCCTTTGTTTGGTGACAAAACAATAGGCACTACACATTGGCTTAAACTCTCTCTTTATCAAACCCTTTTTCAAAAAATTTGCAACTTGTCTATTTATCTCTTCATTCTTTGTAGGTGATTTTCGGTAGGTTTCCTTGTTTGGAAAATTTGCTCCCGGTACCAAGTCTATTTGGTGACTAATCTTCCTCATTGGTGGAAGTCCTTCAGGAACATTATCTGGAACAATAATCTTGAATTTTGTAGTAAATTTGCAACTTCTACAAGAACTTCTTCAACACTTTCACTATTAGTCTTAGGAACCAAAGCAAAACAAACTTTTTCATGTTTCATACCTTCCAAAAAAAATTTTGCATCCACCAAACAAACTCTTGCATTGCTGAAAATTTTCACTAAATCTTCTTTTAGAGGTTTCAACTTATGCTTCACTCCATCCTTGGTTATTGTGTATGTATTGGCACAACCATCATGCATTGCTTTCCTATTGTACTGCCAAGGTCTTCCTAGAAGAATGTGAAAAGCATCCATTGGAAGAATATCACATAAAAATTCATCATAATAGCCTCCTACCTTAAATTTTACCTCACATTGTTTTTTGATCAAGAGCTTCTTGTCATACTATACCCATGCTATCTGATATGGAGTCAGGTGCTTCTTTCTTTCTAGCTGCAATTTTCTTACCATTTATTTAAACACAAGATTGTATGTGATCCCACTATCAATAATGACATTGCATTCCTTTCCTTCACACTTGCATCTGGTCTTGAACAATATTTTCCTTTGTGAAGGTCCATTTTCTTCATTTATCAACACTCTTCTTGTCATCAAAACTTCACCTCCTTCAACTTCTTCTAAATTTCATGAGTGTGCATCTTCTGCATTGATGTTTGCTACTATGTTCTGATTTTCAGTCCTTCTTCTTGGTCTTTCCTCTTCATGAGGGTGGTCATATTCCCAATGACCTTCTTCTCCACACTTGAAACAAGTGCCTCTAAATGTTCCTCTTCTGAAACCTCTACATGATCTTCCTCTACCTCTCTGATTTTGATCTCTTGACCCATAACAATCTTCATTCCTATGTTGTTTGTTATTTCCTTGGTCTGTAATTTTCTAATTTATCTAATTTCCATCATCTCCTCTGTAATTTCTTCCTCCACTCTTTCCACCACAATTACTTCCTTTTTGTTTATTTTCAAATCTTTTGTTCGCTCTTTCTTCAACTTTCAAGGCAACTTAGTATGCATCTTCCATGGTTAGAACTCTCAACAACATTGTCTCCTCTTGAATGATTGGTCTTAGCCAATTTATATACCTTGAAACTTTCTCCTTTGTGGCTTCTAAATGCTTGATTCAGATAAGAATCCTATGAAATTCTTTAGTATACTCCAATGTTTTTGTTCCTTGTCTTATGCCTTGCATCTTCTTGAACAAATCTAATTCATAATCTACTAGAGTAAATTGTCTCTTAATCTTCTCTACCATTTTATCCCATCTTGTAATTTTCTCTTTTCCTTTTCTTCCTCTTTCCAATTGAATTTCTCTCCACCAAATTTAAGCATGACCCTTCAATATTTTCTTGGAAAATCTGAATCTATCTAGGTCTCCAATTTCTTCAAACTCAAAATACTCTTCCATATCATTTATCTAGTCGATAACTTCTTCTAGATTCAAGCTTCCATTGAAGGTAGGAACATCAATTTTTGGTCTCTCTCCCATTCTTTTCAAAGCTCTCAACAATGGATCATTTGCAACTGTTGCAATTTCCTCTCTTTGCTCAGTATTTATGCTAGAATTCTTTGGAGCTCCTTCTTCTTCATCATTATCTAGTTCCCTTCTTTGTGAAAACCCTCTTCTTATTTCTTCTTGAAGTGCTTCCACTTTTCTTCTCAAAGCTCTGAAATCATCATCATGGAGAAATTTTTCAATTCTTCATCTTCCTCTGCCTCTACCACGATTGGCTCCTCTCCCATTCATTTTCACCAATACCCACAACACAATCCTAGTGCAATTGCCTCTCTTCGGTGGTTTGTTACACACTCAAGATCTTTCTGCTCTAATACCACTAATGCAAAGAGGAAAAATAATCTCAGAAATTCCTCTTCAAAAAATCTCACAACACATTCAAACTAGAAAGAAAAGATTGCAATAACCATATAAACTTTGTTTGCATAGGAAACCAATTGTATTCTTCTTCAACAAAATTTGATTATAGAGGATTCCAGTCATCCATGGACTGAAATTCAGAAATGAATCTTCCTATAGGCATCTAATATGAAAAAAAATAGACTCATACAAGCATATGCTTAGTTATGTGAGCTTTAGCAACAAAATTCACTCTCCCAGCACAAGAAAATACTTGCAACTTCTAAATCTTCATCTCTGTCAATTTAAAACTTCCATGGCTATTTTTTATCAATCCAACCTAAAAAATAACATCAAAAACCAAGCCTCTATAGAAAAGGCACGCCTCCCTTGCTTCATCCCGTCAAAAAATTATGTCTTTCCAATTCTTCTAGGCTTTCAACAACTTCTAGAAACTTCACCACTTGCTCAGAAATTCAATTAAAATTAAAAAATTTACGTCTTTCCTAGGTAATCCATAACTTGTGGCAGAAAATTCAAACCTCATTAAATCCATAAAATCATAAATTAATTCATTTTAACTGCCTGGTCAAAGTTGGAGGTTACAGTTTTAATTCTCCATTTGAAAATCCAAAAAAAGCAAAAAAAAAGACTCACCTGGGTGCCCACCTCTTTGTCCCTAATTTTTAGGGATATGAAACTATGCTTTAAAACATCCTTTATCCTATTTCCAATTCCCATGATTATTTTTATTTAATTTTAAATTTTAAATTGCTTTTTTTTGCTTTTTTTGTTTTAAATACCACTAGTCAACTTGTCATAGTTGCAAAGGAAGTTAATTAACAAATATAATTATTTGTAGATAAATAATTTATCACCCTCAACATGTATTCCAAGCCAAAAATTAATCCACTTCAAAAATCCAAAGTTGCACAATTCAAAAATTCAACCTTTTTGTTGACATAGGATTGCTAGTCTCCATGGATGCTCCTACATCATCTGATCCTAATCCTTCTAGGTATGTGAACATGATCTTGTTCATATATATTCCTCCTCTCAGTCATGTGGAAAATATTCCTAACTTAACCTTCACACCACATGACTTACCTCTTAACAGGGAACCTTCTCCACTTTACATCCTGACTCAAGTCAACTGTAACATCATAATTGGTGTTATGGTTGACCCTACTAGTTGATTCAATGTTATAATAAAGGAGATCCTCTTTATCAACAATTTACATAATGATAAGTATGAGGAGTCGAATACCATAATCCATACTCATAATGGCTTTTATTTCCATCCTATTAGTTCTATTCCTTTATCGGTCCTTGTTGGACCTAAATCTCTTTATGTTCGAATTGTTGTGATTCTTAAATCCGTCTTGTTTAGGATAAGACTATGCATTCGATGGCTAGTCTCCATGAATGTTTTTTATTTAGTTGTCCACAAATTCTTAAAATTTCCTCATGATGACATAGTGCATACTATTCAAGATAATAGATATAAACCACTCGTGTCACATGGGGGCTTTTCTCTAGATCATTTCTAGATCACCCCTATTGGACCTTTATCGCCCCATTGAGACTTATTCTATAGGACCTATTATAGGTATAAAATGGGATTAATGTAACCTAATGATACCTTTCTACCCTCTTCTCATTCCATTTCCCTAAAGGCCTCTATGTGCATGTACCAACGTGCCTTATCCTTTGTACCTTCCTTTTCGAAGGCTAAGGACAAACACACTCTCATGCATAGATCATCTCTCTTTCATGACTTCAAAACCCTAAATGGTGTCTTCAATTCCTTCTTCTATGCCCAATAGAAAAAAGAAAGGCAGCCATGTTGATGAAGTCTAAGCCCCAAGTCTTACAACTCCTGGTCTTACCCACAATTTCCTAACCCACCCTCTATGGTAAGGGAAAATAGGCATCCAAATTTGGATCTTCTTCTATTGTTCCTACATATCAACCTTCAAATCCTCCTCCTATGCCTCCACCTGCTCCAAAAGCAACAAAAGTAAAGAAGCTCGTAGTTGAAACCCTTGTCTCTATTCCTATAACTCCTCTTGTTCCTCCTTAGGAGCCTACTCTTCTACCAACAACAACTATGAAGACTAATCCTCTAGTGGAATAGGATCCCCCACCATCTTCTCAAGTTGCTATTCTTGGTTCCTATAGTTATTGAAACTAACTTACGCATGAGCGTAAATTTCATCGACGAGCATTGGCTTGGGAATGTGAGACCTTGTAAAAGATCGAGGATAAAGCTTTTGTCTTTACTCCTACTTCTATCTCTACTCCTGTTTCATTTCCTATTTTTTTCTTGATTTTTTTCCCATCACCTTTTTCTTGCTCTTAGCTTCCTCAATGGATCTCGGTGAGCCTCACCCTAAGTGGGTGCAAGTTTTCATCGCTCCTTCTTTGGAGCCTCCATTAATCACCTCTTTACTAGATCTTCCTCCTTTTTTTGATCCTATGGATATGCCTCATACAAAGGTTATATCCACTGTGTCTCCTTCCCCTTCTTTTGCTTCTAATGCTAGGTTCTCACATCCTCCTCTTAAGCACAAATATGATCATGTCCTCTCTCTAAAGGAAATTCATAATAATTCTTCCTCTTCTTTTGCATCTAGACCTACCCTAGTTTGTTTCATTCTCATGAAAAAATAATCTCATGCTTCCCTAAAGTTTGTCACTTCCCCTCCTTCAAAGGTCAGAAATGAATCCCTAATTCATCCACCTCCTTTTGTTTAGTCATAGCACTTCACCCTAGAGAAGTGTATGTTTGAATCAATGGAAAAAATCTTGAATCTATCATCTATCTTTGCTAGATCAATGATGTTGACCTCGCAAGAGCTAGTCGATGGAGACATTGAGGCGGCCCCCTCCTTAGCCCTTACTACAAGTGAGTTGATCAATACTACCCTTGATATCTTCCCTCCACAAGCTCGTCCCCTTCCCTCTATGATAATCTAGATCGAGAATAGGATGACTTGTTGGAGGTGTTGAACTAGAACAGTACCTCTTTTTATCTTTAGATTAGATTTCTATGTTTGTTTGTGTTCGCTCATGCTTTCCTATTTATGTTTGTGCTCTAGCTTGGATTACCCTTAATACCCTTATAGGTACTTGGATATAGGAGAGAAATTTTTTTGTAAAACTTATTCTATTTATTCTCTCAGTCTTCTACTCATCATGAAAATGGAATTTTCACATCGGGAACAATGCAAAGTGATGGGGAATTTAGGCCTCTTCCATGTTGACCTGGCCTTTTATTTGTCTTCATGTGCTTTTCTTCTTTTTCCAATCTATTTGGCGGGTGATTAAAGTTCATGCTATAGGGGAGGATATTTTCTACTCTCAAGTCTCTAGGACAAAGAAGAGTCTATGAGGAGTAAATGGTCCTCAACTATCTCAAAGGCAAAGCTCAGGTGACAAAGGATGACAAAAGGGAGTTTGGATAATATTTTATGTTTTAAGGTAGATTTTGGAAAAAGTACTTCAGGGAATAAAAGAGTAGGTTGGCTATCTCTTGGCCAAAGAATAATAGTGTGGTGTGTGAGCATCCCTACAATGTGGTATGGTCCTGTACTATCTAAAAGAAAAACATGCAAATAGAAATACACAGAGCCTACTATCTATTTGGGAACTAAAATTTGAATGTTTTCTAAACTAACAAAATGCTAAAATAAAGGAAATTACAACAAGAATAATACTAACATGCAAGTATTCAAACTAAAAAAATAAAGTAACAAGAGGGAAAAGAGAGAAATAGACTCACAAGAATTTCAGTGCTATGTAGCCTCCCACAATGCTCCACATGAACAATTTGCACACATGGAGATAATAAAAATTGTTGGGTCTATTTTAGGGTTCACCTTAGTCAAACCCTTGTTTTGGTGTTTCCACCTCCACAAATAGTCAAGAAGACAAATAAAAAAATAAATAGACAATAGACAATGTAGATTGATAAGATAAAGAAGATAGACACGTTAGAATGTAAATATGCTACTAAAAGGATGATAATGCAAGTAAAAGAGAGTGTTTACCCTCCCTTTAGTAATCTTGTAAAACCAAAAGAGAGTGCAACACTTGAGAGAGTTGAAACATTGATGTAGAGGCCAAGAATGTGCAAGAGAGTCTAAGAAAAATGGTGTAGAAGTGATGTAGAAGTGAGAAAATGAGAGCTTGAGAAGCAAGAGTGGAAGAATGAGAGTAATAGAATGAAGGAGTGAAATAATGAATGTTTGAGTGGGAGGATAGCATACAAAAAGGTCATTTTTGGGTGTGTTTGTGACCATAGAGGTGTTGCACTTCATGGGTAGGAAAAAGTGTAACGTCCCAATGGCCACAAACCCAGGAATCTTGTTAGGACATTCACATGGCACACAAACATCTGCACATCACGAAAGTATCCTTGAAAAGAATTCACTTAACTAAAAAAAATGGTTTAAGGATGAATTTTAAGGCAAGGAAAAGGAGAATTTACATTATTGTCATTATTAAGCTAAAGGGGAGGTTATGTAGTGTGAAATTTCTCAGGGTGTAATTTTATGACACTACATTTTTCCCCCACTTTAGTGAGCACATGTATTCTAAACATGTGTGAGCTAAAGTAGAAAGAGGTTAAAGAGAATATACCCAAGATGAAGAGGATGTAGGTCTTCAATCTAGTATATGAAATGTAGGAGTTGAGCTAGGATGCGAAGAGGACACTAGTCTTTCATCCTGTAAATTTGACTACAATCTCACCATAAACATGTTAGGAAAAAAATTGAAAAATAGACATGATAGATTTCATAGACATGACATGACATAATCTAATCAGATAAAAGGCATCGCTAATAGGTATGGATAGCAAGGATAGAGACCATACAAAAAGTAGATAGGCTTGTGGCTACTACAAACTACATTGCAAGATAGTCACATAAAAAACAAGACAAGTCTAGTCAAGTTGTCCCCAAGCTAGACAATGAGATTATAAGACATCAAGACATAGACATTTTTAAATCTTCTAAAAAATAAGCAGATATGATAGCCCCCCCTTAGAATGATGTGTGCTACACAAAGAAGCACATGTCATTCTAAGGAGAAGAGAAAGACAAAGAGATGTTGTGGCATGAAATACATAGCAAGATGTATCTGTGGGATGTTTTCACATGAGGGACAACACATAGAATTCACATCATGAAAGAGAAAAGAAAAGATGAAGAAATCAAGATCACGAGGGGATCCAATTATTTGGGGCCAAAATTGATCATAGACATAAATAGATAAATATATTATAATATGTATGAACTATCATAAGCCCCAAATAAATCAAAATGGGAAGAAGAGCACATGAAGAAAAAATAAAAATTCAGGTCAACATGGAAGAGGTGCAAATGCCCCAACACTTTGTATTATTCCCAATGTGAAAAGGAAAAATGTATGACATATAGAAGAATGATGAGACAAATAGAAGAAGTGTACGATGGATTTTCTCTCTTGTATCCAAGTACGTACAAGGGTATCAAGGGTCCTCCAAGTGAGCACACAAACATTAATATACAATCACAGAGGAACACAAAAAACCACACAAATCTAATCTAAAGATAAAGAAGAGGTATCACTCTAGTCTGACACCTCCAACAAGTCATCCTGCTCCCAGTCTAGATCATCGTAGGGGGAGGGAAGATGACCCTGTAGGGGAATAACAAGAGTGGTGTCAGGTGAACCACTTGCAGCAAGAGCCAAGAAGTCACCTCAAGGTCTTCCTCACTAATCTCATGCAAGACTAACATCATTGATTGAGCAAAGATGGATGACAAATTCAGAAATATCTTCCACGAGTCAAACATGCACTTCTTTAGAGTGAAGTGATGTGACTAAACAAGAGAAAGATGAGCAACTTGAGAGTCATTTTAAACCTTAGGAAGAGGGGTAGTGACAAAATTCGAGGAAGGAGGCAGTTTTTCCATCACGAGGATGGTACAAGCTAAGATGGAACAAGATGAAGAAGAAAAAGAAGTCCTTTTGTGACCATTGTTTGAGATCAGGTCATTCTCCAACTTATGCTTTAGTGGAGGATGTGGGACCCTCACAAAGAAAGTGGAAGAGGTAGAAGGAGAAGTTGAAGCCACATAAGACACAACCTTTGTAAAAGGTATATCAACAGGCTAAGGGAAAGGAGGAAGATTGGGAAGAGAAGTGATCAGAGGTAACTTCATAGAAGGAGCGATAAACACTTGCACTCTCTTGGGGTGAGGCTCATTAGGATCCATTGAGGAAGCTGGAAGCAACATAGAGGTGATGGGAACAAAAGAAGAAAGGGAAATAAGAACATGAGTAGGAGCAAAAATGCAAGCATTAGGGAACGTAGAAGCAAAAAGAGGAGGCCCATCCTCAATCTTCTACAAAGCTTCACTCTCCCTAGGCAAGGTGCATCAATGATGCTTACGTTCATGTTAAATTTGGTTATGATGGTTATGGGAACCAAGAGGTGTAGCTTGAGAAGACTCTAGCAATCCTAGTCCACTAGAGGAGTAACCTCCAAACTCGTTTTCGATGGAAGAGAATGCTCCTAAGGAGGAATAGGAGGAGGGAAAGAAAGAAGAAGAGATATGAGTGTATCAATGATGGGCCCCTTTCCTTTGTCTACCTTAAGGATAGGTGGAGGAACATGGGGAGGCCTCAGAGGGTGAGATGCAGGAACAACTCCACCGAAAAGCTTACCTTACTATATAAGGTGGGTTGGGGGACTGTGGGAAAAATTGGGAGCTGGAAGAATTGAGGTTTGGACTTCCACAATGTGGGTGCCTTTCCCTTTCTTGTGCCAGGTATAGTAGAAGGAACAAAAGATACTTTCAAAAGTTGGGAAGCTATAGAAGAAGATGAAGAGGAAGGAGAAAGCCTAGGGGCATGAGATTGCTTTTCCTTAGCTTTCAAAGGGGTAGATGATTAAGCATGATGTTGTACATGCATAGAAGCATTTAGAGATATATCATGAGAAAAAGGTGGGAAACCACTTTTAGAAACTTAACCTCCAATTGTATACCTAAAGTAAGCCTTATATAACAAGTCCCCTCTAGGCGGAAAGGGTCCAATTGGAGTGGGCCAAAAATGGTCAAGGGAGAAGCCTCCATGTGACACCAGTGGTTTGTATCTAGTATCTTGGATAGTGTACATTGTGCCCTCGTGGGGAAACTTCAAGGTTTTGTGGATAATAGACGCAACCATTTTCATAGAGACTAGCCAAAAAATTCCTAATCTAACACTGAAGAGGTCAGACTTTGGTATCATGAAAAATGAAACTTCTAGAGTTTTAGGTCCAACCAAGACTGATAAAGATAGAACCAATGGGTGGAACAAAAAGACCATCATGGGTATAGAGTGTGGTCTATGACTCCTTGTATTTATCCTTGTGCAAATTATTAATGAAAAGATTCTCCTTTGTGATAATATTGACCCAACTCTTGGGGTCAATCATAATGCAAGCTATGACATTATCATTGACACAAGCTAGTATATACAATGGAGAGGGCTCATTTTTGAGAGGCAGGTCATGTGGTGCAAATATTATATCATGTGCTTTATCCACATGGCTTGGAGGAGGAACATGAGTAAATAAAACCATGGTCACATACTCAAATGGATTGGGATCAACAAATGAAGAAGCGGGTGTTACAAGATTGGCAGAATGGGATGGAAGGGGATCTATGTAAATTTGCAATTAATTGTTAGGTTTTCCCATAGATTTACTAGAATTTCGGTTTTTACCATCAAGTCAGATGGTACCATTGTCGATGTGGTCTTTTATAACATGATGAAGATGCACACATCGCTTGGTATCATGACCTGATACTCGATGGTATTGGAAAGAAAATTGTGTCATACCATTGAGGATAAGGCTCAAAAAGTGGTATGATCTTTGAAAGAGAAATTCCATCATCTTTTAACAAATTTTGTAGGACATTTGTGTAAGATTTAGACAATTTTGTAAAAAATCTATTTCGACCTACAAAAATTTTATCAATAGGAACAAACACCATCTTTTCTATTGCTTTATTTTTCCTTGACTCTCTAGAGATAGACACAACTAACCAGCCATCTAGATGGGAGGACAAGGAGGAATCCCTCTACTGAGAAATTATCTACTAATCCTCATACAACACAACACATAGATGATAAAAAGAAGGACATTTCATCAGAAGGAATTTATCTCACAATGCCAGTAGTAAGTTCCTGATGAACACACATTGTATGTCAAAAACTGGCAAGGCATAGGAGATTTGAGAAAAGAGAGCCTAGTAATAGGCAATAAAATTAGTTACTTTTTCATGTCACCCTACTTGCATTAGACGAGATTGGTAAAGGAAAAATTCGGTCTGATGGTAGCCTATAATTGTTGTAAGAACTAATTTACTAACTGGTCAAAAGAGAAAATGGAATTATCAAGAAGGGAGTAATACCATTCCAAATTAGTGTCCTTGAGAGAATGTAGAAATAGTTTTTCCAATAAAGCATCATGGAAAAAGAAATTGGTACACATGCATTGAAAGATAAGACATGCATCTATAGATCTCTTCTACCACTGTACTTTTCAAATCTAGGAATCTCCATCCCTTGAGGTATGGGGTTATTCAGGATAGAAAAAGACAAAGGGCTACAATGACAATACAATTAGAACATAGGCTAAGAAGAAAAAGTAGTCAAGTTCGCCAATTGAGATTACATTTACCCCATGTTTTGTAATAGAGCATTGAGGACATGATTTGTAGATAGAGTATGACTAGTTACAACACCATAGGTAGAGATGTTTTGATTTCCAAATGTAGGAACTTGGTTCACTCTAATTATAGGAATTTCCTCAGATGTGGTGGTAGAATTATTAGCAACAGTATTGATAGAAGGGCACATGTTGACCATATGGACAAACACTCCAGGCATCAAAACATTCAAATGGTGACTATTGATTTTTTACTAAACATCTTGGGGTTTTCCCAAGATAGAAGTGTATGATGGGACATGGGTCTCCACAATATTCACAATTCCTTGAAGTAGCTCCAAAACTCTACAATTTAAAATAAGTAAATTCCTCAAACCATTAAGGAGAGGAGTTGCTTGGGAATAAGAATTTCTTTTACTAATAACTCTTCAAACTCTTCAAGTCTTACTTCCAAAGAGTGAATCCGATCAACATGAACCATAAGAGAAGCTTCCTCAGCTAAGGGGGAGGAAGAGTTCAAAGGAGAGGATGGTGGAATATGGGTTTCAATTTCAACATGAGGAGGGGAGAATCTAACAGTGAGTCCCATAAAGAACTGCTCAAATTTTGGACCTTGACGAGAAGGAATAAACCTTATAGACCCCATATCAAAATTTTGATAACTCCTAATTATATGCTCAGAGGAAGTGGATTTTTTTTCGAAGCTCATAAAATCATCACAGTGCTCTATCCAATACATATCCTGAAAAGAGAGAAGAAAATTTTTGATAAAAAAACAAAGGGAAGAAAAGGTTCACATTGGATTCACCAAAATGTAGGGGAGGATATTTTCTACTCTTGAGTCTCTACAACAAAGAAGAGTCTATGGGGAGAAAATGGTCCTCAACTACCTCAAAGGTTAAGCTCAAGTGACAAAGGGGAGTTTTGACAATATTTTATATTTTATGGCAAATTTTGGAAAAAAGACTTCAAGGACTGAAAGAGTAGGCTTTGGAAGTCTCAAGAGAAATATAGCTAGCTCTCGACCAAATGATGATAACATAATGCGTGGATGTCCCTGCAACATGATATGGTCTTATATGATCTCAAAGCAGATTTTGCAAACAAAAATGCACAAAGCCTACTATGTGTTTGGGAACTAAAATCTGAATGTTTGTTAAACTAATAGAATGATAAAATAAAGGAAATGACAACAAGAAGAATACTAACATGCAAGAAATCAAACTAGAAAAATAAAGTAACAAGAGGGAAAGGAGAGAAATGGACTCACGAGAGGTCCAATGCTATGCAGCCTCTCGCAACACTCCACACAAACAATCTGCACAAACATAGACAATGAAAATTGTTGGGGCTATTTATGGGTTTTCCTTAGTCAAACCCCCATTTTGGTGTTTCCACCTCCATGAACATCCAAGAAGAAAAATAGATAAAGAAATAGACAATAGACAATGTAGATTGACAAGATAAAGAAGATAGGCATGTTAGAGTGTAAATATGCTACTAAAAAGAATGACAATGCTAGTAAAAGAGAGTGTTTACCCTCCATTTAGCAAGACTATAAAGCTGAAAGAGAGTGCAACTCTTGAAAGAGTTGAGATAGTCCAAGAATGTACAAGAGAGATTGAGAAAAATGATGTAGAAGGGAGAAAATGAGAGTTTGAGAAGCAAGAGTAAAAGAATGAGAGTGATAGAATGAAGGAGTGAAACAATGAATGTTTGAATGGGAGGATAGCATACAAAAGGCCATTTTTGAGTGCGTTTGTGACCACAAAGGTGTTACACTTTGTGGGCAGGTGGAAATGTAATGTACCAACTGCCATAGACCTAGGAATTTTGTTAAGACATTCACATGCATGCAGATGTATGTGTGTCAAGGAAGCATCCCCACCAAGAATTCACTTAACTATTGAAAATAAAGGGCTTATGAATGAATTTGAAGGCAAGGAAAAGGGGAATTTTCATTATCATATTTATTAAGCTAAAGGGGAGGTTATGTAGTGTGAAATTTCCTGGGGTACAATTTTATGATACTACACATATACATTATACTATCTTTCTCTATATGCTTTTATGATCATTTTTTACCCTAAATAATTGGATCCCCTATGTTCTTGATTTCTTCATCTCTTCTTTTATTGGTATTGTGGATTCTATGTGTTATCCCTCACGTAATAATATCCCATGAATCCATCTCACCATGTATGCCATGACACAAAATCTCTCTATATTTTTTCTCCTTAGAATGACTTGTGCTCCTTTGCATAGCACACATCATTCTAAGGGGGGCTATCATATCTGATTATTTTCTTATCACTTTCTATCTTTTCAAAAATGTATGTCCAAACGATCTTGATGTCTCTTGATATTTTCATCTAGCTTGGTGGAAACCTAACTAGATTTGTCTTATGATCTCATCTTTTTGTGATAGGGGTTCTCCTCCTTGCGAGGTTTGTTTCTATCACCCATATTTTTGTGATAGGGGTTCTCCTCCTTGAGGGGTTTGTTTCTATCACGTGTCTTTTCGTGATAGAGGTTCTCCTCCTTTGCAGGGGTTTGTTTTTATTATGTGTCTTTATATTTACTTTATGTATGGTCTCTAACATAGCACAACTTTCTATCCATACTTATCAATGCTATATTTTTGTCTAATTAGATTTTATCATGTCTATTTTAGCTTTTTCACCTAACATGTTCATCTACAACTAACATGTTTGTGGTGAGATTGTAGTCAGCTTTGCAAGATAGAAGACTCATGTCCTCTTTGTGTCTTAGCTCAACTTCTCAATTACATATATCAAATCACATGTGTCCTCTTTATCTTGGGTATATTCTCTTCAACCTCTTTCTTTCTAATTTAGCTCACATCTATTAGAATACATATGCTCACTAAAGTGGAGGAAAAATGTAATGCCGAAATTTTCATACCATGCAATTTTTCATTTCATAACCTCCCCTTTAGCTTAATTAAATTCAATAATGCAATGTCCCCTTCACCTAACCTTAATTTTTTCCTTATCCCTCTCATTCTCAACCGCTAAAGTGAAATTTTATCATTGACAATCACACAATGTGCAGACATCTGCGCACTCCACTAACATCTTGAAAAGATTCCTTCCTACATAGCCATTTAGACGTTACACTTCCCTCCTTCCCACAAAGTGTAACACCTATGCAGCTTGCAGACACATTGAAAATGTCCCTTTGAATACCTTTTATCCTTTCAAACCTCTTTTTCTCTCATTCATTCATTTTATTTGATCTATCTCACTCTCTAGCTCTCATTCTTCTTCATCTCAAGCATTATACACCATTTTTTATACTCTCTTGCACTTGGGCTCTCTACACCAACACTTTAGCACTCTTGGTACGTCTTGCATGTTGTATTCTCTTCCTTTTTGCATCACCATCTTGCTAAATAGAGGGTAACTTTGACATTCCTTTTACATTTGCACTATCATCTTTTTTTAGTAGCATATTGTTATTTTAACTTGTCTATCTATTTATCTTGTCTATTGTCATTTTCTTTTCTATCTATCTATCAATTTAGTTTTCCATGGATGTGGGAACACCTATATGGGGGTTTGACTAAGGCAAGCCCATAAAACATCCCCAACCATTTTCTTATTTCCATGTGTGTAGGTTTTGAAGGTTTTGCTTTGCGGGAGGCTTCATATGTGGACCTCTTGTGAGTTTCCTTTATTCTTTTCTATTATGTCACTTCTATTTTATTTATCTAGCTTATGAACATTCATGTTATTTAGTGTATTTATATTATTCTATTAGTTAAACATATTCTCGATATTTTAGTAATTGAATAGTTAGTAGGTTCATTGTTGTTTCTGTTAGAAAACTCAATTTTGGTTCATACGAGACTATAGCACATTGCAGGGATGTCCACATGACACGATGTCATCTTTGGCCGAGAGCTTTCCAGTTTACTCATGAGACCTCTACAACCCACTCTTTTGGTCTCTAAAATTCTCATCCTTTAATTCAACATAAAACAAAAATATATAAATAAACTTTGTCTTTCCACCTTATCACCTGAGCTTTGATCCTTGAGGTAGTTGAGGGACATTCGCCCTTTCAAGATCACATTAGTTTGGGGTCTCAAATTTCCTCCTCTACACCCTCCTTTAATAGATAACATCTCTAAGATACATTTATGGGCTAGAAAACACCATGAAACAACATCAAGAGGAACCATATCTACAATAAACCCATAGATAAAAAGCCAAGTTACATCAAACTTTAGCTTCCATTGTCTAGTGATAGAAATTCTACTCATTTCCTTACCCAACCCAACTTTTATGGTTTAGGGTGTTGATATATTTATGATCCAACTTTCTTTTCTAACTCCTTACAAACCAAATTAGCTTGAGAAAACTTATAAAAGAGAGGATCCACCTTGGTCTTCTCGATTTGAATCTCTATGAAAAAAGATTAGTATGCACTCATCTTTATCTTTCCCTTTAATATCACTTAAGCCAATACTTTTATTAAGAGATGTGCTAACAAGTGTCTAATGTATATGTAAACTAAATTCAATTTTTTTTCCTTGAAACCAAATTTTCATTAAAAATGGATAAAACACCTCACATCTAGGATCTAGCATTTTTATTTTTGGTTGATTTTTTAAAATGGATTCCAATATTAGTATTTTTAATTTGTATGCTATTATCTGTCCAAGATTGCAATTCTTTGTTTTTAATTTAGTAGAAGTAAAGAACCAATCTTACCTTCCCCATTTTTTTAACCTATGGTCTTTGAGTAACGCTATTCTCCTTTTATCTTTGAAGAAGAAAATGGACTATTTTCCTAATCCATTTTGAGATAGTGAGAATGAAAACATACCTCATCTCTTCCTTTATCCTTCGATAGAAATACAAATTTTCTTAAATTTCTTGATCATGGATGCAAAAATAATGCAATAAAGTTCATGAGGATCCTTTCTTATATAGGGAAGCTGAAGAGATAGGATAAGATATGATTATGAAAAGTGCCTTAATCATATGACATGAGACAAAAAATAAATAACCTAAAAGTTTTCTTAAGTAAACTTAAAATTAAACTAGTGTGAATAGGACCTAAGAAGTAAACCAAATAGGAAATATACCTTGTTCACACCAACACATATTGTGAAGACATTTTTCAATTTATAGTTAATTGGGACCCTATCCAATTACCAGATCATTTAATTTTTGTTTAAAGTTAATTTACCAACTTTTAAGGATGTATTAAGTTTTAAAGTATAAATATTATATGGCTTCTAATGTTTAACCCATCATAATACACCATTAACTATGGTTTTTTATTTTTTTAAATAAATTTTTGACATTGTAGTTGTTTAAGGAGTACAAGATAGCATATGTTTAGGGTTTTTCAAATTTTTATTGGTGATTGAAGAGTTAGGGGTGTTAAATTGGTACAATCCAAAGAAAATCCAAAATGTAACTATAAATATATAATTTTGAAATGGTTTAATGGGAGAATCATGTGTTGTGAGTTTCTTTTTGGTTTCACTTTGTGTTTTGTCATCTATTTTTTGAACTCAGCATACCAAACTGCAGGTGTTATCCTTTACCTACATATGTTTTGACCTTCTTTTTGAAAATCTACTCCCAACCTATTGTCTAGTCTCCCAATAAACTAAACTAAATATATTCAACTAATATATTGGTTAATTTGAGTAAAAGGAGTCCTCATTCAAATCAACCTCTGAAGTTATCATAAAATCAAGTTAAATAAATTTTCTAGGGCATATTCAACCATGATCTCTAAAGAATTTAGAGTCTACTTTTATTATATTATAAAAAAATATTACCTGGATTTAATACGACACAACAATGATAAAAATAAAAAAAATTATATTTGGTGCATTAGATGCATACATTTTATTAACCCTTGTTGGCCTATGACACTGTAATAATATGGAAGCATGGGAAATTTTAATGTTTATGTCATTACCTTGATCACCTTCATATCAAGAGTATATGAGTATGAGTACTATTGTCACATGAAATTACACCATGTTGAACACAAAGTTTAGCATTCCAATGACACAATGGAAACTACCTCAAGGTGTGGGACCTTTGCACATATGAGATCAAGTCTTCAAATAAGGTTGACTTCCTCTTTCAATCCAAGTGCAATGTGTTGGTCCAACCCAACACATGAAAACCTACCACTATCCTACTCTAACATCTCACAGGGGAAAAGGGTTAGAAGGAATGCATGAAAGGGAAATGGAGGTGGGACACCAATATGGAAATTTGTTTCTTCCTACTTCGGAACAACACAATACATCAATGAAACAACTAAACATGAAGGTAAATGGATTTTACTCAAACATGCAAGAGATAGCAGTGGTAATAGCTGAACTTTATTAACATAAAGCTTAGAAGCAATCTTTACAATGGCATAATTCAAAAATGCAATGTCTACAAGAGAAAAATGCTAGAGGAGCCAAAGGAAGAACCCTTGAAATGAATACAATTATTTCCTTTATAGATCAAGCATAACTTAGAATTATAAACTGAACCTTAACCCTAACTAGGGTTAGCAATGAAGGTTATGCATGAAAAGATGGAGCCATCCCGTGAAAATTGCAATTAGGGCATGGATCCATCAATAAAGTCAACAAACAACAATAAATGAGCATGAGCACCCATAAAATCCACTTACAAAAGTTATGGGAGCAATAAATGTCATCCTTGAATCCCTGGAATCAAAACAGGCCACTCAAAAGTTGGATCAAGTATTAATGGCGTCACCCAAAAAACACGCCAAATTTGTTGAAAGGTTGGGGCGACGAACTTGTTGGTTGAAAATTTTGTATACCTTGAGGATATGCAAAATTGTGGTTTCAACCACAGTGTGTGAGATAAACTCTCCTATTTTCAAAGGGAAGGCTCCCCCTTTTCTGTCTATTTTAACAATTCAGAAATACACTCTAACTATAAATCTATTCTAAATCTGGGTGAAACTCTGTCTTTTTCTCTTTTTCCAGAAAAGACACTTATTCTTTTCTCTTGTTTCAGAAAAGAATCATAGCTGAAAATATAAATGATTTATGAAGTAAACAAATAAAGAAGCAAAGTTTCCATAAAGGCACAAAGTCCTCTGTTGCTCCTCCGGGACGGGAAATCAAATTGAATGCATAAAGTCTTTGACAATTTACTTTCCTATCAACCTTTTTAGATGATTTTCTGGTAATTAAGTATAGTATGTAGCAGCTCAAAATCTAACTACATGTACTTTTAATACACAAACATAGAAAATAAAAGCAACACAAAGTCTACAAGTTATCTCCTTTGCTTGAGCGTTCTACAATAGCTTCAAATGTGACAAACAGCTCAAAGTCTACAATATCAAATCTAAAAACCAATTTAAAACTTTAAATACAATTTGCAGCTCAAAGTCTGCAAGATTGAGTTTAAATCTCTCTTGTATAACACCACAAAATCCACAATCAATTCCAGATAATGTCGTCACATCACAATTTGTACCAACACAAAGTTTGGAAGCAATTTTTTTCTTTATTGATTGCAATCAGATTTACATCTAAACTCAAAGTCTTAGAATGCATCCACAAATTGGCAGAATTTTGTTGCATTTTCAAAAGATACAAAATTACAATAGACCCCCTCAAGTATTTATAGGAGAGAGGTCTAGAGAAAAAGGTGGGAGGATCTCAACAAACTTGAGAAAATCTCTCAACCGGTAACTAATTGCAATTGACTTATTCAAAATTACAATCCAAATTGTGATTTGTTTTGTAAGATCTTACATGTAATTACATTTTCCAAAACTGCAAGGAAAGAACACTTGCAATTGCAAAACTTGCTTTTACATATACTTTGTCGAAAGTGAAAATACATAAAACAACCTAATATTTTAATTTGTCTCATTCCTATCTTTGAAAGACAAGAACTTGCTGATGATTTCTTGCAACTCAGCTGGATCAGGGCCTAGTGTGTTCTTGGCAATAGCAACGATCTTAATGATAACATCATGATCTTCGATTGTGACCTCTCTGTGTTCTTCGAAAGTAGCTTGCATCTTATCAAGGATTGTTCGATGATTGACGAACTTGTGGATTGAATCCATGAAGAACCGATCTGAATCGAACTCCTGGTGAAGATTTGTAGTAATCTGAGAAACAACATCATCGGTTGCAAGAAATTCTCTTTCATAACTTAACACTGTGCAAGGGATTTTCTCAAAGCTAGAAAGGATATCCTGTTGTAATTCATCTTTTTGTTTGTTAGAGAAGAAGGTTCCTCCGTCATCGAACAGGAATTTGCAAGGCTAATGAAAAATGGTGGAGAATGAACGGTGAAAATGAATTCAAGTCTTGATGGAGTGATTACAACCAAAAGCAATGCTTTGTCTTCTTGAAACAGCAAGACAAAAAGATTTTTAGCTTGGATTTGGAGTCATGTCTAAAAAGGTTTAACTTTTGAGCCTTTTTTAAGTATTTCAGGTTTTTCAATGACTTCAGCAATTTTACAAAAGGCAATCAGAATTTCTGGGGCATTTAGCAATTTTTTATTTTTTGCAATTTTTATAATTGCAATTTTGGCTGCAAACCCCGACTTGCAATGGGTGAATAAAAACCCGATTTTCTTTACTTCAAAAACATCATCATTTTATTTTTTCCTTTTCTATTATCAGAAAATGGTAAATGGGATAAAGTGAACAATACGAATGACATGAGAACGGAATGCAATGAAATGATATGAAGGGCGAATATCAATGGAATGAAAGAAAAATGAAGGGCGCATGGTATAAGGAGAAACACATTTTTGGCATAAGAGCCACATTCATGAGTGAGGATATATCAAAGATGGAAGGCGTATAGGATGAATAATGCATTTTTCAGAAAGGCATAATGAATAAATGTATGACATTTCAGTATGGAGGTGAAAATAGGGTAAATGAAAATGTATTTTCAATGAAGGCGAGTTGAATAAATGTCATTTTAAATGAAAACGCATTTTCAGAAAAGCGAATAATGGCAGATACATATATACAAACGATTTCAAAAATGGAGGCAATGACAAATAAAATGCAAAGAAAAAGAAGAAAACGTGTTTTCAAAAAGGCATAATGAATAGAAAATGGACGAGTAAAAGAAATGTGTTCTATACAAGACATAAACAAAAAAAACGTTGGAAGAAAACCCTAGGTGTAGGAATGGCATCAGACTTTCTGGAATTCTTTGCAACTTAAAATGACACTAAAAACTGAAATCGGGCTTTTTAGCTACCAACGCAAGTCCTCTCTTGTCAAAATCGGGCATTTTTTATCCATTTACAAGTCAATCGGGACTTTAAGAGACAAGTGCAAGTAATTTTAAATAAAATCGAGGTTTTAAAAAGACTTTACAAGTGCTTTAAAGAAAAAATCAGAGTTTCTGAAAGAAATTGCAAGCGATTTTGAATAGAATCAGACCTTTATAAGCTTTTAACAAGTGATTTAAAGTAAATCGGACTCTTTTAATGCTATTACAAGTCATTATAAAGAAAATCGGGCTTTTTAAAAGCCATTGCAAGTGAAAGTCGGATCTTTCAAAGACAACTGCAAGCATTTAAATAAAAATCGGAGTTTCTTGAAGTCTTTATAAGTCATTAAAAGGAAAATCGGGACTTTTAAAAGCTATTACAATTACTTTATAAAAAGTAACTTGTAATAAACTTAAAAATCTCCTACTTGCAGTGAGGTTACAAAAACCCGAATTTGACCAAAAACACACTAAAAAAGACTCAAAATTCTATGAAAATGGACGAGAATGTGTAAAAAGTGGTAACCCAAAGAACTACAGACTTAAAATTGAAATTCGCTAATCTTTTCACCTCGTAATATGTGCCATAGAGAAGAAAACCTTCAATTTTAATCAAAATTTTGATTGGTTATCCCAATTTTAAACAAGTCAAAAATTAGGGACAACAGAACTCAAAAGGAAACCTTTTCTTACGCATTAAATGGTCTGGAGCCACAAAACAACATATTGTTGGGGATTGAGCATCAAGCTTGCTTCATACCGCTTACACATCATTGGCATTGAACCATCAAAGATCGGGCTTTGGGGGTACTGCTTACAGCATGCTGAAGGAAGGAAAAAGGAAGGAAGAGGAAAAATAGAATCACAAAGTCCAAAAAGGTCACCCTTTTTAGGCTTCAAATGTTGAGAAGGAGGTTTATCACTTACTGTAAAGAAGTAAGAGGGCAGAGGGATGAGTGAACATCGATGACCAAAAGAAGCCATCGAACATCAGATTTTGGGAGGAGGGCATACCTCTCAGGAGAAGGAGGTAAGAGGAAAGGGTGAAACCCAATCCCCAAAAGTCCAAAAAGGGGAGACTTAAATAGATTTTGAAGAAATTGGACTTTGGAAGGGAAGATTAAAGCTTAGAGAAGGAAAGCAGTCTTTAGAAGAATGCAAAGGGAAGAGAGATTTTCAAGAGTTGGGCATCGAGAGGGTACCTTACCTCATTGCACAAAAGAGGTAAGGGGCAAAGAGGAAGCCCAATACCTGACACCCGAAAGGCAGACACTTGGTCGCCCTTTGAAGTACACTTCAGGGGTTTGGGGTCAGATGGAGGGCTTACCTCTTATCATAACAAATGGTAAGAGGTAAAGGGTAAGGTTGAATTTCAGCCCCCAAAAGATCAACAATTAGTTGATTTTTAGAAGGAAGGATAGGTGGTAAGGGTTAAAGATTAAGGCTGATGGCTGAAACTTGAAACACTTAGTAGAAAAGGAAAGGAAAAAAGGTGAAGAAGAGAAAGAGCAAGGGTAGTGAAGAAGGCATGTAAGTAGAGAAGTAAGAAAAATCCTGAAAGCCCGAAATATCAAGAATTTACCACTTTTGGGACCCTTCAAGGAGAATTCATACAAGATGGCCCATCTAGGATCTCCCGGATCGGTTATTAATGATGGGTCATCAAAGGGTGGCATGAAATATCAACATTTATGGAAATTTTTGTGGGATTATTTCCTACTAATCATGGAATCCATAGGCCTTGTCAGTCCACTAGGCATGGAGTCATGAGGGTAAAACTTCACAGTTGGGCCTCCCAAGGGGAAAAACATTTGCAGGTTGCACTTGGATAAAAGCATGGAAACTAGAACATGCATTCCCTTAAGGAGAATGTAGGGTGTGTAAGAGCACTTCATGGAAAGAAAGATATTTATAATATATACATTAAACTAATAGGAAGCAAAGAATGGAAATTTTCCTATGTCAAAGATGAACCTTCTGAAGGAGTTGATCTCACTCATACCATTGTTGCAAACCTCACTTAGTTATAACCACTAAAAACCACTACTAATATGTGTTAATTCCTAAAAGGTGAAGGATCACTTCATTATAAACTTTTCCATTGCAGGGGAACCATATTATGCAAGTTCTAGACTCATCTGGCACTGGTGCCTTAGGTGAACATATAGCAGTAGGGGTGAAACTTTTTGAAGATAGGTCAACATTCAAGAGCAAACCTTTTGTATAGGGAAGAGAACTCACCTCACAAAAGGATAGACCACTACTATTATCGTTGACCTCCTCATTGCATGAACTGGGCCAAAAAGAAAAAGTTTATAGCTCACATGGTGATGCAAAATATGCCAAACCTATTTTTTGATCTACACAAGGAATCTCTTCCTGATGCACCTCAAATAAAAATATTTGAAGCTCATACATACCATCAAATTGGGCAATAGGAGCATCACTCTCTAGGAAGATGTGTGGCTTCTCAATAGTGTATTTCTCAACATGTTTCTCTCATGTGAAGAATTCTAACTCAATCACATTATTCCTAGTGTTAAAGGTCACATCTTCATCTTGAATGAAGACCTCATATTCAACATTGCTACATTTAGGGACAACAAAAAATCCAACATGCATCATAACTACTTGTATTGATGCACACTTCATCAATAAAAACCTTAGGTTTGTGAGACACTTCAGGAGAAGAACTGAATCCTTCAAGTTGTCTCTCTGTTTTGATTTCTTCTTGGAAACTAGTTGCAACAGAAATAGACTCTTGGCATATAATGGTTGCCACATCCTCTACTACCTCTTTACTCTTAGGTTGTTGTCCACAAGGCTCCTCTTTTGGGGGTGATGATTTAATGTTTAAACTTGAACAAAAGGTTTCTATAACCTCCCAAAAAAGGTCCTCCACCTCAAAATTACAAACCTCAACAAATTGGGGATCTTCATCCATCATAGCAGGGGATAAAAATGTATGTTGCTACTACTCCAAAACCATGGAGTTATCTTCATCCATCAAGCTAGGACCAAGCTGCTCAAAGGCCTTTATCGACGTAGGTATATGTGATATATCATCCTCATATTCAATAAAACCAAGGAGGACATCAAACAAGAGGACTAATCCCTCTATTGTATCAATTTCCTTTACCTATTTAGTATCTTGTTGTTGCAATTGATCATCTTCAATTGTTTCTTACAATAGACCAAGGCACTCATTATCTAGAGCACATGAAGTCTCATCAAGAACAACCTCTTCACTCCTAGATCAAAATGTTCCCCTTTTGTTCTTCTGACCAACTTGGATCCCATACAACTGGTCCACCTTTAAAGAGTGAAATAGCAATAGGGGGAGCAAAACAGTTAAAAGAGCATTGAAACTCTTGTTGAATCTCTAGAAGGGGCTGATCAATAGGATTAAAAATTTGAGCATCCCCATAGATAGGTTCTTATGAGGAATGGAGGCTCTCAAAACTAGGGATCTCCAACATAGGAGATTTGCTTGATGGCACAAGAGGTTGAATATGAGCTTCAAGAGGCTGATTAGGATTCTTGAAACTAAAATTTTTGTACTTGTAAACCTCCTACACAATAGGTTGTTCTAGAACAACTAGAGGGCTAATAGAAGTTTCAAGAGGTTTGTTAGGGTTCTTGAAACTTACAAATGTATGCTTTCTTACCTCCTCCTTAGCAAGTTGTTGTGGAACTGGTGGAGGTGTTTGTTTGAAACTAGGAACACAAGGGGTTGCCTGAGTCTTGGGAATTTGAGCTAGAGCAAGGGAAATCCTAAATTGCTCTTACCTAGCAACAACATCCCTTGTTGTATACTCCTCTTTTTTCTTTCTTTGAGCCTCCAACTGCTACTTATTCCTCCATTGAGCTTATGTCCTTTGTTGCTGAGGATAGTGAGCTTGATGAACAAACTAATCCTACTATGGGAAACAACCTTTCTACCCTTTATAGGCTTGATTAGCCCACTCCTATTGTAGGTCAAACTCTTTTTGTCTCTGAATATCATCGATTCGTCTATTGAAATCTAGCAATATGCTTGTAATTTCACTTACACTCATATTACCAAAACTTTGGGGCTGACATGGGGAGAAACAAGGTTGATCTTCAAAATGATGAGTTTCTTGGGGTTGATGATACAAATATGTGGGTTTCCAAGAAGATTGAGCAGGGAGGGTGGGTGGTAAGAATTTTGAGAAGGTTGAGAACCAACAATAACAATTTTATGTGAAGTGAAAGGGGAGGCATAACTGGCCTAATATTGTTGATGGGGAGGAACAAAGTTGGCATTTTCATGGTATGGGGGAGTATACATATAGTTTCCATTAAATTTTTACATTTTTATGCATGGGTAAATCTTTTGAAAATTATAAAATAAGAGCAGAGGACTACCCAACTAAAAATTTTGGATACATATCAGCAAAGTCGCCCAAAAATAGATATTGTAGTCTTTAGGTGCTTGTAGGACTACCTCCAAAGGCTAAAACATTGAAGAAGGCACCACTTCCTCAATAGGATGAAATAATACTAGCACTTTTTAACCAGAGGATTTTGAATGGATTCATTATGATGTTTGATTATATGCCTCAAAAGGAAAGATGCATTAAAAAATTCTTCAATGGAGAGAAATTAGTCCCACTAGGTGTGCCCAAAACTATTGTCACATTGAATTTCACCTTACTGAAGTAAAAATAAATAAAAAAATAAGCATGGGTACCCATAAAATCCACTTGCAGAAGTCACAGGGGCAATAAATGTCATCCTTGAAGCTTTGGAAGCGAAACAAGTTGCTTAGAAGTTAGATCGAGCATTAATGGTGTTGCCAAAAAATCATGCCAAATCTGCTAAAAGGTTAGGGTGTCAGGCCTAAAAGGAAACCTTTGCTTATGCATTAAATGGTGTTGAGTCATGAAACATCTTTTTTGTGGATCAGGCATCGTGCTTGCTTCATACCACTTATACATCATTGACATCAGACCATCAGATATTAGGCTTCGAGGGTACTGCTTACAACATGCTGAAGGAAGGAAGAGGAAGAAGGGAACCACAAATTTTGGAAAGGTCACCCTTTTTAGGCTCTGGATGTCAAGAAGGAGGCTTACCACTTACCACAAAGAAGTAAGAGGGAAGAGGGATGAGCGAACATCGATGAATAGATGAAGCCATTAGACATCAGGGTTTGGGAGGAGGGCATACCTATCAAGGGAAGCAGGTAAGAGGAAAGGGTGAAATTCAATCCCCGAAAGTCCAAAAGGGAGATAAATAAATTTTGAAAAAAATGGAATTTGGAAGGGAAGATTAAAGCTTAGAGAAGGAAAGGAATCTTTGGAAGAATGCAAAGGGGAGAGAGAGTTTTTGGAGTCAGGCATTGGGAGGGTGCCTTACCTCATTCTGCAAAAGAGGTAAGGGGAAAAGGGGAAGCCTGATACCCAATGCCTGAAAGGCTGACACTTGGTCAAGCTTCAAAGCGCACTTCAGGGATTGAGGGTTGGATGGAGGGCTTACCTCTTACCATAACAAATGGTAATAGGTAAAGTTTGTAAGGCTAAATTCTAACCCCTAAAAGATCAACACTGTTGATTTTTTAGAAGGAAGGATAGCTGGTAAGGGTTAAAGGCTAAGGCCAATGGCCAAAACCCGAAACACTTAGCAGAAAAGGAAAGGAAAAAGGTGAAGAAGAGAAAGAGAAGGGGAAATAAAGAAATCCCAAAAGCCCGAAACCTCAAGACTTATCCAATTTTAGGACCTTCAAGGAGAATTCATGCAAGATGGCCCATGTAGGATCTCTCAAATTGAATGCCCAAAAGCCCAAAACCTCAAGACTTAGCGAAGTAAGCGAAAGCCCAAAATACCAAAACCTCAAGACTTAGCCAATTTTAGGACTCTTCAAGGAGAATTCATGCAAGATGGCCCATGTAGGATCTCTCAGATCAATTATCAATGATGGGCCATCAAAGGGTGGCATGAAATGTTAACAAGTACACAATACTAGGTGTTGGTATTGATACACAATATTGTGTACTATTAAAATTATTCTTTGGCCGACCCCATGGCCTACTTGTTGAATCATGAACCACACAATTAGATTCTACCTTTCCTAAGTTACCTACCTCTAAGGTTTTACTAGCCTCTACAATTAATTTTTCTTCCATAAGGATACCTAGCTTTTTATCTTTATTTTCCTCTTCAATGGTATCTAACCTCATGATAATCACTTTTTGTTTTGATAGTCTTACTAGCCTCAATAGCTTCACCAAGCTCTATAGGTTCAATTACCTTCACATGTTTCACAATTTCAACTAGATATATGGTTTTCCCCACAAGGTTTTCTATGATTTTTCTAGCACTCACAAAGATACCCATTCCAACCCCAACATTTCCTCTATACCTATGCATTCCAACAATCTCTTACTAGGATTTGAACCTTGACTTATCACAACACTTTTCTTAGCATAGCTCCCTTAGCCCACCATCTCATATACCTACAACTTCTCCTTGAATCTATTCATAATAAATGAAAAATTAGATCAAAAAATATAGGGGTTTTAAATCTATTATATTTTTGAGATGGAAAAAAATTATATTATTTTAATGTAAATATTGGTGTACAAATTGTCTCATGTTTTCAACAATGTTTCCAAGAAAAAATAATCAAATTTTGTAAGAAAAATATTATGAAACCCTACCAAAGAAAAATAAATATAAAAATAAGATGAATAAAAATTGAACTCCCTTCAATTACTACTTCAATCTATTCACAAAAAATGTTAAAATAAAAAGTTATTAGTCAGATATTTCACAAAATCTCTATAGCTCTTTTAACTCTAGAAATTTCAAACTTGTAGTTACGTATTGATATAACTTCTATTTTTCTCTAATTGAAATTCTTATGACAAATCTCATGGCATTTATCTAGACAAATTGGAAGCTTCATGAAGCAAGACACATCAACAAGAGACATACATGTTTCAACCACTTTCTTACAAAATTTAAGTTAACAATGAATGAATGATTTCTAATGATGTCCATGAGACCAACAACCTATGGGATAGACAATCAAATCCTCAACCATTTTTTAAGTTCCTTTCAATGTTGGCTCTCTTATTATGAATATTGATCAAGAAGCCAATAACCTTGAGAAGACATGCCTCCTTAAAATGGTTCATTTAGATTATGATCCACGTTCAAATGATCTTCATATGTAGAATACGTAATCTTTCCATTCCCACCAATCAAAAAATTTCCATTGGTTTACTTTTTGGTGAATGTTTACTTTATTTAAATTGTGAGCTCTTAGTTTAATGCCATGGATTTTTTAGTTAAACAAGAGCTTGCACAGGGTATGATTTATAGAGATAAGGATAAAAAAAAAATAGCTTATTTATTTTTATATAGAGATATTTTGGTTCAAAATTCTATCCTAACTCACTTGATTCCAATGCATCTTATCCAAGATATATGGAGTTGGTCCACAAGTAAAATCCTATCTATTTATTTTGACATTTTTACTATCAATATCTTTATGTTAAATTAAATTTAAAAAGAGATAAATATTTTTGGATTAGTCAATGATTTAATACTTTAATTAAGCCAAATTACAATTAAATTATAGAGAAAATTATAGAACTTTTAATTGAAAGAATTAGATCATTATCTATAATTATATTTTTATTACAATATATTTTATTTTTAAATAATCAAAATTTAGTGTCTTAACAATAAAATATATTTCATAATATTTTAAATATAGAAGATAATTTTTCACTACACTAAAGTTATATATGTTAAAATAAATATAACATAAAAAATAAACATCATATTAGTTTTATTTGACATTGTAAACTTTTTTTATTGATATTTTAGATCAAAGTCCATGATCCATCATTAGGAAGTAGAAAGAGAGAAGAGAAGTGATGATGGATCATAGAGTTTGATTTGAAATAGATATTTTTTATGATTTTATGTTATTTTATATAGAAAAAAAATTGCATCCTAACAAATTCCATAATTTATTCTTAGCATGTATATTCTACCATTATTTATTATTTTGTTTAATATTTTTCCTTCAAGTTATAGAAAACCCTCAACAACATCTAGAGATTATTAACATTTCAAGTAATGATTATGAAGTAACCATAACAACCCCATTATTTACAATAAATACCCCCTCACCACCAATTGAATCATCTGCATTGAAAATTGGAATGGGATTCATGAAACTAATGTTTAAATTTTTGCAAGTACTTTTTTAACAAGTTTCCATGAAATCATTGAACAAGCAAGGGAAATAAGCCTTGAAACACATTTTTGCAAGAGTTCAAGATCTAAGCTATGCAAGAAATTGTAAACCAATTCCATGTAACATGTGAGAAGCTAGTTGTTTTTTGCATTTTCTTGCAAGAGTTGAGTTGTAATAAACATTATGGGGTAAGGAATGCTTCTTTCAAACATGCATTCCAAAAAAAATCTAAATGATACATAATTTTGTGTTGGAAAAATAGTGGGATTGATGTCAAAGACATCTTGGTGATATTGGTGGCTCCCAAACAAAATTAACTTACTCTTATATTGGTTGCCCCTTCTTTTAGATAATTGAAGATAAATAAATGAAAATTAAATTAAATTTATATTATTCATGAAGTTGACCCTCCTTATGGTGCTGCCCCATGTTGGGGAATTTTTTCAAAAATAAATTAATTTTATTGGGCCGACCCATTAGAGAGGTGCACCCAACCTTGGAAAATGAATAAAAAATAAACAAGTATTATTTTTGCCAAGTGGTCTGACCCCCTTGAAGATTCACCCCTTGGGTAAAGAGGCGTGATTAGCAAGTATAAATAGAGGATTGTGAGAGGGTTTAAAATCAATCAACTCAAGGAATATTATTCATATGAAGAGCAAAAATTTAAAAAAAAATTGAGAAAATTTATGAAAGATATGTGAGTAGATTTATGAGAGGTATTTAGCATCAATTTGTGAGAGATATAGAAGAAACTTAATGGTGTTTCTATAAGAAAAAAATTTAAAGAATATAGTGCAGATTTATGAGTGAGTGTATTGCAAATTTGTGAGTAGTTGTTAAGGGTAGATCCAAGAGGAATTTGTAAACAAATTATCATATTATTCTCTTAGAGGTTGGAGCCTCCCAATTGAGGAGATCAAGAGGTTTGTGCCTCTTGTTAAAAGAGATTGGCATCTCTTGTTGGGTTGGTGCTCAATGGTGGGGATCAAAGTCTCAAGTGGGTTGGTGCCTACAAAATTTGTAAGAAGATTTATAAAAGCAATATTTTTCTATGGTTTTCTCATGTAAGGGTTTCCATATAAAATTGTGTGTCTCTTATGTGTGTTCTTAATTTCTAGATCTTGCATATATGGTATTGCTATCCATAATTAAGGTTTGAGGTAATATTGTTGTGATGGTTTAAGGTCAAGAAAATAAAATTTTGATCTATACTGATTCACCCCCCTCTTAATATAATTGTGTTTCATCAATTTGACATTACTATCACAACCTTTGATGTTTATGAATAGTTAAAGCTATGAATTTTGTTATAAATAAATACAATATCACAACATTATACAAATATTATGTTTACATTTATTACCATGTATTGCTTTCACTTTAATTGTATGGATCCTTTCTTACACTATTTCAAAAGGTAATTTAGGAACCTTATATTCAATGATTGAAATCTAATTTGTAATTATATTTAGAACAAGCAATGTATTTTTATATTCAACTATCACATCCAAATTATATAAAAGAATTTTCAATCTAATATCCTTCACTCCTCACTAATTTCACTCCTATTTTAAAATAATATTTCAAATGGTTTAAACATATTCCATAAAAAAAATTATAACTAACGAAAGATGGAAACCAAGAACGCTCAGGGTGCTCAAAACCTAGCCAGCATGGGCTCTACTAGTGGTGATGGTTTTGTTGTTGGGGCTGAGGCCGCAGCAGATGAAGATGAAGATGCAAAGGAGGATGATTCAGATATTGTTTTCAGAGCTGCTAACATTGTAGATGTAGAGGTGGACAATTCTAAGGTTTTTGTCAGTGCTACTAACATTGGTGAGGTTTTTGACCTTGGAGGCTCGGATGAGGGAATGGATGAGGGGGATTTCCACACTCTTGCAAACTGGGAACTTGCTCCCTATGTCAAATTTTCCTTTGTTCTCTCTAAGGATGGGATTTATAACAAGTGGTTTATCAATTTGGATGAGGAGGAAGAAGAGCTCCTTCTTGATATTCTTTTGGAGGCTCATAGGAAGTCTTGGCAGTGTGAGATTGTTGGGAAAAAAGAGGATGGTCCTCCTTTTTCTGGGTTGGTTAAAGGCTTTCTTAATCACCCGATTCATACTCAATAGGTGGGTGTTGGGATTAGTTTGGATGTGAATCTGGTTGTGTCTCTGGCTTCTAGATATGAAGGTTTGAACATTTTTTGGATGTCTGTGAAGGATTGGTGTATGATAATACCCAAGGTTGCTTGCACCACTCCAAGAAGACCTTCCACTCTGTCTCCTTCCTAGAACCTGACTCCAATGGGTTCCTCTTGAGCTTGTAGGTTGACCAAACCCTGCTCCAACTCTTCACAAAGAGTTCTTACCTTGTGCTTTACCCTGGATAGTTCAACACCTTCTTGCAACTTGATCAATCTTGCTTGGACTTAGAAGGGTCTAAGTGCCAACTTCTTCAACTTGATGGAACTACTTGTAGGGGAATTGAGGATACTATCTACATGCTTTTTGCATCCAAATGAATGCATCTTGCTTGGTTTTTAAACCTTAAACCACCCAATTTCATGAAACTGCCTAGGTGAGGCCCAAATCCTACTAGCCCTTACCAGTTCGTTTTTGGCCTTTTACTCTCAAACTTGCCACACAGCCTATCAAACAAAATGCACTTTCAGACACCCTTTTTAGGGTTTTAAATCTTGCAACAGTTTTCTGGCCTCCTTATGTTTCATACAGTGCCTTCCAATGATCTTGGAGAAGAGGCCTAATTGCCCTAATAACTAAGGTTTCACTGCTCACTCACCTATTCCTTACTCCAGAGGATTGTTCAAGCCTTCAACTCCCTAATATCCTTGTGTTTGACTATATTCCACCTGGAAGTGTATGATTTCCGTACAAGTGTACCTTCCCCTACCTTGGTTCCTTTAATTCTTACTTCCAAACTCCTAACCGGGTCATGAAGCTCGCCTAGGGTTTGGAGTCAAAACTCATTGCTTGGCTTTCCAAATCTCCTGCTCCTACATATATACAAAATATTGGCTCCTTTCCCATATCACACCAAATTCAGGAAATCCCCGTAATCAGTGTTTATGGAGGAGCCATTTAAAGTTTGCTGCTCAAACAGTAATTACAGACCTCTAAATACTAACCCAAAGTTTCTAATCAAAAACCCTACACTCAATAATCTAAACACAAGATGGATTTTATTCTATTCTATCTAATGAACATGGAGACAGTGTTATTTCAGCAAATAAAATGCCCACAAGATCACTACTTCTGAGAATACACGGGCAGATACAGGAAATACAGATTTTACCTATTGTTTTCAATCAAAAACTTAACTACAATGCATGGGATCTTACTCAATGAAATATCTACAGGATCTAAATACTAAAATAAGCTAAGTGAACTCTATTTCCACGCCCAAAACTATGCAGTAACACATAAAAATCAAAGTTCTGAAAACACACAGAGTTTTCAGAAATCACAGAAAAACACAGAAATTGTTAACCGTGCTTATTCTTTCACAACAGAAATATTTTTACAATGTTCTAACTGCTCTTTCTTGAGCCACACACTCCACTCTTGATGCCTTTTCCACGATTCAAGGGCAGTTTGCTCGGCATTTTTCCTGATTCCAAGGGAAACCAACAGTTAAGTTGCATGTAATTTGGCATTATCTTTGCAACTTTGCCACCACCCTACATTTTAGGATCTCCAACATCTTGATTCCGAATCAAACACCTCCCTAACTGTCCATTAGCATCTTCTACCAACGAGGATGTGTTAAGCACACACATAAAGCTTCATATCTTAATAAAGCAGAAATTAACAATAAGACAAACTAATGAAGAATTTAGTCCTAGTGACTAATTCTCCACACACACAATACATTCCTGACTTGGCTAAAGTCAGTACAAGCCAAAACATTGCAAACCAAAATAGAGGTCAGCCTAGGTGCTCCTGCACCAAGGATCTTTGCTCTGGGGTTGGTTTGGTTAACCCCCCTTTGTCCTCTAACTTCTTTGGTGAGTTGGATGCTACTGCTTCTCCTAGGGGGTTGGATGTTATTAAGGGACCCCTCCCTACATGTAGGGGGGATGTTGCTACTCTTGTCAAGGCTAAGGTGCAAGGATTCTTAGTGGCCTCTAGTATTTATTTTTCATATTCCTAATGTTGTGGTGGAAAAAACTATTGTTGTTGTTGGTAATGCTCTTATTTGGAGTTTCTCAGGCCCTCATCCTAATATTGACTATGTTTGCAGCTGGGCTCTGGTTAAATGGAAGGATTTTGGTTTGTTGTAGGTGACTAATTTTCCTAAAGGTTTTTTCCTTTTTTCCTTCCAACTCCTTCAACAGAGTAAGGATGTTTTACATGGAGGACCTTGGTTCTTTGGTAAATTTGTTCTTCTTCTAAAAATTTGGACTGTGGGGTTTGTGGATTCCAAGGATTGCTTCAATTGGGCCCCTATTTGGGTTAGGCTCCCAACACTTCCTTTGGAATTCTGGAACGAGGAGGTCTTTCAAGGTATTGGTAATAGTTTGGTTCTTTCTTAGCCATGGATAAGATCATGAAAGACATGAAATTTTTAGTTTATGTTAGATTTTGTGTTTTGGTTGAAATTGGTAAGCTTCTACCAAATAAAATTAACATTCGTTCCAAGCTGAGTGTTTGGGAGCAGAGTGTTCTATTCGATTCTTCTTCTTTGTTGTGCTCTCATTGCCTTAGAGTTGGTCATTTTCCCCACTCTTTCCAAGACTTCAATCCTATGAAGACTTGTTTTGTTGGGAAGGCTCCAAGTTCCATTATTGTTTTTCCCACTAAAAATTCAGACTTGGTGAACCCCTTGGCTAAGGAGTTGGAAGTGGAACATCATGTTGATGTCCTAATGGGAAGCCCTCTCAAGGATAATTTTTTTTCCTATTAGTATGAATGAGATTGATTTTTCCAAGATTATTGGATTGACCCATTTATATCAAGCTCCCCTTATGAGCTCTTTGTTTAGACACAATTTCAAACCTCCTTGATTGGTGTGGCCCTTCTTTGAGTGTGGTCCCCTTTGGTATCCTGGAGCTAGTTGACTATTTTGTGTTGTGTTGCGACATCTCTACTGTTTCTCTACTTTTTTGTGAGGGTTGTAGGTGCCCTTCAAAACCTATTTTTTCTATTTGTTTTCATTGGAAAAGTTTGAGACTTTGTTTTTTGGCAGTGTCCTTTTCTTCTCTTTCTATAAGGTTATGGTCCGTTTTAAAACCTTGCTTATCTTATCAAAAACATATTCCACAAAACTAATTGCACCATATTTCCCTCATTTACTAAGTAGATTCATTCAAATTCTCCTATAACATATCTAACTTATATTTTACAAGTCCTTTGCTATTCCAGTGTATGGTCTTATAATTTGAATAAATATTGTACTAATTTTCTATTCAAGTATTACATCTAAACTATTCACTATATTTTATTCTTTCTTATTTTTCATAGGATAAAATCTCTTTCAACAATAACTTATAGCATGAACTATTAGAAAATAAAAAAATTGCAAGTTATGTTTGAATGACTTAATAATGTAGTTCCAAGTTCATCCTCAACATTCATACTTTGTTGTTCAAATAAATTAATGAAATACAATTCATATTGTTAACCACATGATACTTGTCATACAATATAATTTATAGGAATATTCAAGCTCCCTCAACCTTTTCCTTCATTATTGACTATAAATATAATCAATCTCATGAATAATAGAAATATAAACTTAGTAATTATTTTATCAAGGACCACGTTACATATAAAATCAACAAAAATCCCTACAACCACCCCTACAAAATCAATACTAGGATGACTAGGTTACATAACCTTAACTCCTAGCCCAACTAATCACTAATCTAAAGAATAATAGACCAATTTCCCCTATTTATTCAATTGAATAAAAAATATGGCTATAATTAACACTACACACTATGGAGGTGTACAACTTACGTCAAGAAAAATCTTTCATAAATCACATTAACCTACCATGATTGAAATAAGAAATGACGAGGAAGAAATAATTTTAGAACATAAACCTAATCATTTTAATCAAAATAATAAGATGCCTAGAAAGGAACCACATAAAATATAAATTAATAAGACTAGCTTGAAAAAAACCTCCAACACTTTTTCAAAATCATCTTTTGAAACTTCTCTAAAGTCAATTTTTGGGGCTTCCTCGAAGAATTGTTTTAACCCACTAAAAATGTTACTAAACCCCTCTCTAGATCTTTTCCAAGAGTTAACCTTGGAACTAGAGAAGAACATCATGTTTTGAAATAATCCCCTTTTCCAGAGAGACTTAAATAAATCACCCCACATTTCCCTCCAGTTTATAATCACTTTAAATGAAACTTGACTTATATAGGAGATCATATAGTTGAATGTTAAAGTTCATTGTTAAAAATTAGTCAAAAAAATATCAAAGCTAAATCAATTGGTTAAATAATTATGCATAAAAACTTCAGGGAGGAACAAGCAATAGATTAACATTGTCTAAATTGATAGATACTTAGCTAACCTCATTTCAGGGAAATTTCTTCCACCCAAGTATGATGATCTTGGTAGTCTCATGATTATTATATCCATTAGTGGAATTGAAATTCCAAATGCACTTATAAATTTGGGGGCTTCTATTAATGTTATGATTTTAGTTATAATGGATTTTCTTATTAACAAACCTACAACATACAACTACTATTATTCAAATGGTAGAACAATCTATTGCCATTCCAAAAGGAGTCTTAGAAAATGTTTTAATCACAGTTGAAACTTGGAAATATCCTACAAATTTTTAGGTTATTTAGTCACATACCCCTAAAGATGCTTATTTTTTGATATTGGGAAGAACTTGGCTATCTATGGTTTTAGCCCTAATAAATTACAAATATAAAGGAATGACTATTTATAACTACATTAATAGTAAAAAACTATAGTTTTATCCTCCTTCCCAACCATTTGCAAACAAGTATAATCAGATATGTGTAGAAAATTTGATTTAGATCAAGAGCATAACAAATGGCTTCTTTGATAATGGTTGTGATTAAACAAAATGGTGATGAATTAGAGAATGATCTATAAGTTGACAAAAAATTAGACACAAATGATGAAGATAACCTTAAAATTAACGACACGCTTCAGATCCTTATTCAAACAAGCATAGTACAGTTTGATCAAAACAAAAAATAAGACTTTCTCACAATATTCCATTCTCTTAGCCAATTTAATTCCAACAAATGAGTGTTTCTTGAAAGTTGTATCAACCTTTCATATGATGTGGCTTCATAGTTTTCCTTTAATACCTTGATGAGTGGAACCTATATGGTCTCCTCTAGTCACTCGAACTAAGTCAAACATGATATTACCTAGTAAAACTTTAAATATCAACAACTTACCTAGAGAACATAAGAGAATCCTATTATTTGATATTCTAGTAAATCAATCTAGGGATTTTTTTTTAGGATTACAAGGACATAAGGGGGATACATCCAAATATTTACACTCATCATATGTATACTAAGAATTTTAGATTATTTTTCCAAACACAACATAGGCTTAACCCTACACTTTGAGAGAAATTTAAGATAGAGATTAAAAAAATCTACAATTAGGGTTCATATATCTAATCTTTGATAGTGAATGGGTCTCATTGCTTGTGGTTATACTAAATAAAGGTGGGAAATGGAGAGTATGCATGGATTATAGGGATCTCAACAAGATAACTTATAGATACTATTCCCTTTTCCATTCATTGACCAAGTCCTTGATAATCTAGTTAGAAAAACTTCTCATTTTTTAATGGCTTTAGTGGATACAATCAAATACAAGCGGCTTGAGAAGATCAATATAAGACCACCTCCACCTACCCATGGAGGAACTTTTCATATCAAGTCCTTCCCTTTAGGGTATTTAATACTCCAACCACCTTTTATAGAGTCATGTTAGCCATATTTCTTGAACTTATGAATGACTACATAGAGGTTTACATACACAACTCTATAGTTCATGATAATACCAATGAAAAAGTGCTTCAAATTTTATATAAAGTACTTAAACGATGTGAAGAACACCATTTATCCCTTAGTTATGAAAATGTCTCATTATGTTTTAACAAGGGGTTATAATGGGACATCATATCTTTGTTGAAGGTACTAAGGTCAATCTTACAAAGATTGAAATAAAAAAAAAATTAGAATCCCCAAAAACTTAAACCAATGTGCAAAGATTTCTTAGATATGATTGTTATTATCATAGGTTTAATGAGAACTTCAACAAAATTTTAGCCACCATGTTTTTCTTGCTCTAAAAGGATAGTGAGTTTTCTAGAATTAGGAATATCAAACCTCATTTGAAATCATCAAAGGAAAACTGAAAATATTCTAGTATTACATAGGCCCAACTAAAATTCACCATTTTATATTTATATGGATGCCTCAGATGATGTTATTTATTGAGTTATAGAACAAGAATATGAAAATGGAGAAAAATATGCTATTTACTTTACTAGCAAAAAATAACTCCTACAAAAAGGAACTACACCACTATAGAAAGATCATTTATAGTTTTTGTGTATGCTATCAACAAATTTTCTAGTATATAACAACTTACAAGGTTGTTTTGGACATAGATCACTTAGCCATTAAATACTTAATGAATAGACCTATAGTGAGTGGATGACTAATTAGATGGTTGTTACTTCTCCAAGAATTCAATATGACTATCATAGATAAATCTCAAAAATTTAATGTGGTAGCTAATTTTTAATCCAAGTTATATCATAGAGATGAAGAATATGAGTTGGTCAAAGATGAATTTTCAAATGAATTTTTTTATATCCATACATACACCCTAGTTCATGGATATATCAAATTATTTGGATATGAGATCATTTCCACCTTATTTTTCTATAAAACAAAGTAGGAGATTAGTAAGGGAAAGCATAAATTTTAAATGGTTTAATGATTTGTTGTTTAAATATGGACCTAATTTGGTTTTACACAAGTGTGTAAGAACCCATGAAACCTATAGTATTTTGTGATTTGATCATAATGATCCTTCAAGAGGAAATTATTCTACAAAAAATAATCTCATAAAATCTTAGGTACTAGCTATTACTAGCCCTCTATGCACAAATATGTTGAGAGATATGTTCAATAGTACCATGGATTCCAAAGAATGGGAAGACCAACAATATTTGATGAAATGCCCCTCCAAATTCGACTAGCCCTAAAAAAATTTGAAAATGGGAATTGGATTTCATACAACTCATTGACCCATGGTCTCATAGAAAACAATGCATACTTGTGTGTAGTAATTATCTTACAAAATGGGTAGAGGTGCAAGCATTCAAGGTAGCTAGGGAAGATAAAGTTACATATTTTATCTATATCAAAATATTTATCATATTTGAAGCAACAAGATCTATTGTAACAAATCAAAGACCTCAATTCATGTCAAATGTTCCTTTAACCTTCATTGATCATTTCCAACTAAACCATAAAAAATCATCACTAGATCATCCTCAAGAAAATAGTCAGGTGGAAGTAACTAATTGAAAATTAGATAATATTCTCAGTAAAATAGTTTCAATAGGTAGGAAATATTGGACTAAGAAACTATATGAAGTGTTTTGGGCATATAATACTACTTGAAAATTAATTACAGGATTCACACCATATGAATTGGTCTTTGGAAATAAATCCATTCTACCTATTGAATTTGAACTCCAAATATTAAGGACAACAATGGGCGTGGGTTTAGGTCTAAGTAGAGCTCAAATAGAACAAGTTTTGCAACTAAATTATTTGATGAGGTTTTATTGGAAACTATATAATAATCTAAATTAATACAATGATAAATAAAAGCATGGCATGACCATCATATTAAAGAAAAAAGTTTCACAATGGAGATTGGGCATTGTTATTCAACTCCAAATACAAAGACCTTAAAGGGAAAATATGAACATTATGGTCGAGATCTTATGAAGTGGAATAAATATTTGATAATGGAGCTATACATTTGAAGCCAATTGATGGTGATATGGTAACACTTATAGTAAATGGTCATAAATTATATTTGTATCAAAAACTAGTGAGCAAGAAAAAATTCATTTAGATGATCATAGAATAGGTTGGAATTTATTGTGTGAAGGGATTCTTTAATTCTCCAAAAAAAATGAGGTAAGTACTTCTAGCTTAGTTATTTTTGAAAGAAAAATGAATAAGTAAAGTATGAACAAATATTTGATGTTTCCTTCATAAGAATCCTTTCAGCGATTCTCTAGAAGATTGTCCATGTTTCTTCTAGAAGCATCCTTCCAACGATGCTCCAAAAAGATTGATCATGATTCTTGTTGAAAGCATCCTTTCAATGATTCCCTAGAAATTATACAAGTTTTTTCTAAAGTATGATGTTCCAAAGCCATTCATAGGAATTTAGAGCCTTATTTTCAACAATTCCAAAGTAACATTTCATCTCTTTGAAATGTTATTTGAATAATAATTTTTAAGTTTCCACCACCTCAATCAAATAAAGTTGTACTTTTTAAAAATTTATGGCATAAAGTATAAAAAATATTGCTTTCAAGATTGAGACTACATAATAAAATCAAATCTCCATCCTGATTTTGACACTTTACATATCTTACACCATTAAAATTTTGATTGATAGTAGTAATGGTGACAAGTATGCACATATACTCTAAATTAGGTAATAATTACTATCATATAATCAAAATAATTTCTAATTGGTTATATATCAACTACTTATAAATGACATCACCTTGCTCCAACTAGAAGAAAAATATGGTGAAAGAAAAATCCACAAAAGTAGGCATTATGAAACCATATTTCCAAAAAATAATGCAAAACAAGTCCATCCACCTCTACTATCCTTCGTTATTTCAAATTTTCTATGTAATCACTCTTTTTCCGAGCACAAAAATCTACACAATCAAAATCTATAAATTATGTTACAACATCTTTCTTGCAACAACGTTTTTCTTCACCTCAATCAGTCCAATAAGCAACAATGGGTGTCAAGAGAAAAGTAGAACCCAATTCTCTTGATTTTTTTTAAAGAATTAGATATCAGCTAATATGTTCTAGGTTGTTGGTTGGTTGAACTTCTACATAAATTCAAAGAGTATAATGAAGACCCCATAGATTAATTTGTCCAAAAATTATTAGGAAACCATTCCATAATTTACAAGTTAAAAATTAAGGTTTGTATTGAAACCATTTCCCAATTGTATGAATTTTTTGTAGAGGGTACTAACATTTATAATGAAAAATATAATATATGAAAGAAGTAATAGACAAATTTTCAAAGGAGGTAGAACCCCTTCCCCAACTTGTAATAAGAAAGAAGGGTACTAATAAGGGTATTAATAAGGATACAATCCCTGAGTCGTGGAGGTATGTAGTGGTATGGATAATGAAATTATTTATAAGTGAAGGTCAATTTGATATAGATGTGAGGCTAGAATCTTGAATGCCAACCAAACTATGCCATGGAGTTGAAAATCGTGTATTAAAAACCAAAATAAGTGTATATTTATTAGAATATTTGTAAATTATGATAGAAATATATAAAAGGGGAAATGATCCTTTGAAACACCATGACCTTATTACATTATTGTGTAAATTATAAATTTTAAAAAACTAAAAGGCTGACAAATGAATAATTTTTTTGAAAAATAATGAAAATAAAAGGTAAAAGCAAAAAATGGGAGAAGCATCTAGATCTACTCCTTGAATGGTCATTTCTCTAGAATTGGGACAACACATTATAGAGACTCAAGTTCCCCCAAATGTGCAAGAATATCCTAAGGATCTATCCTAGTCATCAACTAAAGAATTACCACAAAAGTAGTTGACACAAAAGAGTAATGCTCAACAAGAAAATATAAAGGTAATTAATTTAGATGGAGACAAAAAAATTCCTCAGCCACAAAGGAGAAAATAACCAAAAGAAGGGTACAAAATCATCCTTCTTTTTGAAATAACAAACCATGAGTTGTTGAATCGGCCTCCAACATCACTCATACCCAAATGTAAAAAATATATAGCATACTCCTCCATTAAGAGAAGATCAAATGGAATATTCTATAATTTTGATAGTTCCAACCAAAGAAATCCATGTGGAGATGAAGTTGGAGGATGTAATTCTTTCCTTGGAGGAAAATTCCAATGGGATTCCTCTAGAATTGTATGATTCATCTATCATTGAAATATTGATGTAACTAAGTAGCCCAATTTTGGAGGAAACCATAATGACTTAAAAGGATGATAAAATTGACATCCTCTTCAATGGATCCCAACTAAAGGGAAGAATCCTATGATAACCCCAAAGGATGATGAGGAAATAATTCAAAAGGAAATATAATAGGCAATCAAATTATCAAAAATAGAGCAAACAATTTCTCAATAGTGGCATAAAAATATTATAAGTAGGGAAAGTTAAAAGAAATTTTATATTTGCAAGAAAAAATAAATCAACCATAATAAATATAAAGTTGGAGTAGCCTCAAAATTAAGGTCTCCCAAAATTTTTGTTAGAAAAAGATAAGAAAAATTTGCAAGAAGATCTAGCAAGTTTGCAATACAAATATGACCAATTAGATGCCAAAGCAAAAGCTTGTGAAATAGGAGAACTTATTACATATTGGAAACTCTCACATATGATTAGTATTTTTTTGGATGAAATTATTCTACGTTGAAGATTACTAAGAATTTCTTGTGATTTACCACATGATCTCAATTATAAATATTTTTTAGAAGCCTATAAAATTTCCTCTAGAATAACAAAATTGACTCTATGAATCTTTACACACAATCTATTGTTTGAAGAACACATAAAATTATTTGTCAACCTTTTTGTTCGGGAAGTAAAATTAAGGTATTTTATCTCAAGCATGCAAAATCAAGTGGATTGGTAGGAAAAAATAAAGATTATAATCAAACAAAGAAAATTGAGGGATTGTTAATGAGACATCAACACCATAACTCATAAGAATTCCATACTCAATTTCAAAGAAAAGTTCAATATATGATAATAATATATAATAATATACCAATAGTTTGAAGAAATGTTACCAAGCCTTACAAAATATTATTCCCCAATCGGCCAAAGTTACCTTTGTGGCATGTGAAGAAAGATAAAACTCTTTACTCGTGTACCTTAAAAAATGAGAAATATTTTCTCTAGGGAACATTATGTGTTCCTTTTGATGAGTCAAGGAAATTGCATAGATGATGCATCAAATAAGGGAGAAATGAATTGGCATGAGGTTTAGACCTCTCGTATCCCTTCAACCAATATCCCCATTGTATGTTAACAATGAGTAATTTAAATGAGAGTTTCAAAGATAACATAATAAGGTAGAGAATGGTAGGGGATACATTATTGATCCTAAAGAAATGTATCCCTCTTCACATTTGATTTATGATAATAGCCAAAAGTTTGAAGAGGTTTGTAAGAAATGAGAGGTAAATAAATGGAAATAGACATAAAAATATCAACAAACATGGGGTCCAAACAACAATAAGTAGGACCTAAATAACCTTAGGTATGGGGGACTGATGAGGTGTAGATTGGCCTCATACTTTGAATAAAATTGTATTCCTTTATTACCTAAAAATCTTGTTATGCTTGTAATAATCTAATTATATGATGAGTTATTGGCCATCCTAGTTCAGAATGATGGATGTATTTCTATTTTTTGTTCTTTGTCAAAAGGATTTCAATACTAAAAATCTTGGTAGAAAGATTCATTTTTATGAAACGGATTAATAAAATATGATCTGACTCTAGTAGACAGACTTTGAAGAAAGTGAGAATGGATGCTCACATCTCAAGAAGCCTTGAAATTTTCATAGGCCCATAAAAATCCTACAATGGAAGTTATAGATAAATCATGGTAACAAAAAGGAATACCTTATCCATTGCACCTAGTGAAGTGGTGCAAAATTTCATAATGTGGTTTATCAATGATATAGAAAGTTGTGCTTGAGAAGAAGGATCTTTTTGAATGTATACTTTCTAAATTTTCTAATTTCTTTATTATTGATGAAGAGAGATACTATTTTATGAATTATAGCTGGACTAGTTTTTTTGTGATTTTCTATTAAACACTTTGAAACAATAAGCATGCATGAGCTACATGATGTTGAATTATAAACATCACTATGTAGGAGAAACAATATATAGCTATATTATGTTTAGTTCTAAAGACAATTTTATGAATGTATAATAATAAAGAAATGTAGATCTATTTTATTACATTTGGCAATCTATATGATGATATTGTGAGTCCTAAGAATTTCTATCCTCTAGAGAGTTGGCCACTCAACTAGGGAAGAAGAACAATAATTTATAAATAAGTTTTTAAATTTCTATTGTTATTATGAATTATTGTGTTTACTTTTACATAACTATTTTTAGTAAAGAAAATAATTGTTAAGTTTTTATGTAGAGGATAGTAATTTTATATTGTCCAGTGTTATTTATATTGTTGTGCATTATTCAATATATGTGTTGAAGCCTTGTATTTTATATAAAGAAAAATAATGGGCAATTTTATCTTAGTTCATTAATTCAAAATGATTTGAAGAATTTAGTAGTTTAGATTTTCTTTCTCAAAATAGTTAGGTAGTTTAAAACTTTATTTTATTTTTTTAACAACTTTTGAACGCTTTCCATAGTTTAAATTTTGAATATTTTCCTAGTTTAAAATTTTAAATGTTATCCTCGTGTAGATTCCAAATATTTTCATGGTTTAGATTTTATTCCCACATAAGCATTATTTTTATACTATAGCATTAAAAACTACCATTGGAATGAGATATTTCATTCCACCAAACACCACCCAAATTGACAATATAACAATTTACAAAAGTAAAAGGTTTGAAGATGCCTCGTTAGTCACAATAGAGATTGAGGCCATGCATAAAATAAATGGATCCAAATATGAATTGAGGTTTTGACATGTCTCGGGAGATCCAAGTACCTCATGGGTATATGATTAAGGTAGGTGAACCTTTAAAAACATAGTTGAATGAAAATAATGTATATTAAAAGCTCAATTTAATTTTTTGATGCATTTAGCTCCATAATTTTGCTTGCAATTTTGACCTTTTCTTAGTTCAATTTATGGGAGAAGACTCTAACAAAATGTGAGCCAATTTCTCACTTAAATCCACTAACTTCAAGGAAAATATAGATCTTAAGCCTCTTGAGCACACAACTAGTTTGAATCTAACCCAATTTAGTCCTTAAGATCTCTAATAATCTTCTTAACACCTCACTATTTTGTTCTTTTCCTAATAACTATTTATTTACAACATGGAATTCAATCAAATTTACTTCTAATCCCAATTACATGTCCTCTCCTTAAACTTAACAATAACATATTTATGCTTTACAATGCAAAGCAAAAGATCAAAAAATGAAGGAAGCCAAATTGTAGACGTTGAAACATGTCCTAAGCCAAGCCTGTGAATGACATTTTTATACTAATTTGCATCCTTCCTATATGATTAAATATTTTTTAATTATTTAATTATTCCTTAATATCACTTTTTTCTATTAATTGAATAATTTTGTATTATTTAATTAATTTATTTTATCTTTATTCTTCTCAAATTAACTAAATAAATTTTAATTTATTTAATTACATCATTAATTACCTTCTTTTCATCTGTAATTAAATAAATTATTATTTATTTAATTATTCACTATCATTTTCTTCTATAGTTAAATAAATTGTTATTTATTTAATTATTTATCATCTTTTTTCTTCTATAATTAAATAATTGTTTCTAATTATTTAATTATTTGTCATCATTTTTCTTCCATAATTAAATAGTTGCTTCTAATTATTTAATTATTTATCATCTCTTCTCATCCATCATTAAATAATTGTTTTCAATTATTTAATTATTTCTCCCTCTTTTCTTCTATAATTAAATAATTATTTTTTAATTACCTAATTACTCATCCACCACCTCCTAAGTTAAATAATTGTTGTGATTATTTATTTCATTTATCCCTATCCATCATTTAATTTATTTTCCTATGCCATAATCATTAATTACTCTTATTAATTATTGTTCCCTTAATCAATCTTCACCACTGATCATATTACATCATCACTCAATCCTCACCATCCATCTAATTTGGATTTCTATAAAACCAAGCTATCAATTCCATTTCAAGGTTAACCACATTATTTGATATTTTGCTATCACTCATATATCTTGAGATCTTGTTACCATACATCAACATTGAGCTTATTGTCAATATTGTACACTACATATCTGAGAGCAAACAAGCAAAATTGAGAAGAGCAATGGAGGATAATCAACTTTGGCATTAGATATGAGGTGTATTTTCTTTATTATTTTAATTTTCTTTTTCATCTTGTGCTTAATTATTAGATTAGGATCTATATGGCTTGAATTTAGGTAGTTTCGTGGTTGCTATCGATGATTCATGCTTTTCCCCCAATTTTCTCTAGTCGATACAAACATTTGAGGAATTTGGAATGCCACAATAAACTTTCCATTTGCATTATTAAAATGTCACTTATCATCAAGGGTATGACCTAATTTATGATAGCTCTATGAAGTAAGTTTAACATGGTGATGTCAAACCATCCTGAGAACTCATCAAATCCACATCAATATTTTGGTTTTAGTTGACCTGTTTTCATTATTGTTCTTTAGTTGTCAAACTATCTCTTACATTCTCATTTTCCAATTAATTATTTTTGTAACTTGAATACTATTTGATTTACACAAAATATTGCTAGTGAATTTAAAGTTTGGTATTCAAGTGGAGACCAAGGCATGGTTGGTAAAAGGAGGCCAAAAGTTAGAAAAATAAAGAAGAAGCAACAATGAAGAACAAAAGGGCCACGTGGGTCCCCAAGAGAGGAAAGAAAATTGATTTTTTTTTAAATTAGAAACATAAAATGCCAAAGAAGAGGGAAGGGCATGACATAATAAGGAAGAAAATTTTAATTTTTGAAGGCGTGGAAGGAGAATGAGAAGAGGCATAGGGGAAGAGAATAGGGGGCGCATGGGAAAATAAAAGAGAACATGGAAAAAAATACAAAAATTATGAAGAAATGATGAGATGGTAAAAAAGAGGTATGCAGTGGGGAAGATGATAATAACAAAGAAAGTGACAAGAAAGAAAATGGAGTTTTTTCTTGCAGCTAAACATATATCGGTTGACAATGTAGAGGAATATAAGTTTAATGACCATTAATGTGTATAGAAGCATTGTCAAGAAAGGTTAGATAGTTTTGAAATTTGGTTCACAAAAAAATTCAATCATCAAACTGTACAGAAAAGAGGACTGAAAGAATGACATTTTGAAATTACATATGTGTTTAAAAATAATTACAAGAATAATGAATAAACTTATGAATTGATGTTGATTTTTTTTAGTCTCTTGTTTGATATATCATTGAGATAGTGAGAAATTTAATTAAAATTGTTAGAGTTGCAAAATTAAATTGTCTGATAAGATAATTGATTTTTAATATGCATAAATTGGTATCAGAGCAAGGTTTGATTGTGTTGGGAGGTGAACCTACAAAATTTCCAAAGGTAGAAAACATGGCTTATAGAGGATAGGGTCATAAAGGTAGAGGACCCAAAGGTGTGGAGCTTGAGATAGCACTAATAATAAGAAATTATACAATGAAGACAATGAGGGGTATCACTACACAATTGGACGTAATTGAGATGGATCAAAGAAGAGGAGTCCATGTAGAGGATATCTAATGAGGGTACACCCCTTACAAAACCACACACACACAACTAAACAAGAGAGATAAACATAAAATGTAGAAAGAAACACTTGCTTTCTATTATCTTGATGAAGTGAAATTACAATACTCAGAAAATAACATACTACAGCCACATGGGCCTTCTCACTACATAAATCTACAAGCCAAAAAAACCATGATCTGCACTACTGGAGCTCTCTTCTGTAACCCCTGTTCTCCCTCTTTATCCAAGAAGTGTAACTACCTTAGAATATTCTAAAAGGTGTAACCCCATTTTGGCGCCAGAAATTCCACTGTCTATTTCCCGCTCTAGAAGATTTTTGTATATGTATATATTTACAACTTCTTAGGGTCATAAATTTTGATCTAACTATTAGATTTTCAATTGTAATATATCGTTGGAAAGATTGTGAAGAGATCTACAACCATTTTTTGCCAAATCTAAAAGATAGAGATTTTGCACCCTATTCTAGGGCTCCAAAGGGCCTCAATTTTTTAGTTTTAAACTTCATTGAACAAATTCCTCAGGATGAAAATTTAATATCTTCCAAACGATATAGGAATTTGAGATGAGTCTTCACCAAAAATCTTATTTTCCAATTTCACTACTTGGGGTCAATTTTCATGTCCATAAGAACTTGAATAGGCCGACTTACTATAGCAGGTGACTATTTTTGTTTGTTTCAAACTTCTAACTATCCCAAAGACTGCATGAGTCACCATGGGCCCCAAAACAACTAAGGACACTACAAAAAAATAAAAATACAATATTTTTAGATGATGCAAGATTGACATTACACCACTGGATGCTCTTGCATCAGACACCCAAGGCAATTTGAAAAGTGACCCTGTCACTTTTTAGGTATTAGAGGGAAACCAAGATAGTTAACCTTAGCTTCAAATAACCATGATGAATCTTCAAGAAGCCTTCCTCTCCATTTTACCAAGTACTCTGCATATTGCATGTTTCTTGTGCTTCTACCCACACGGCTATCCAAAATTTCTTTTATCTCTTCCTTTTCTGACGTAGGTGCCAGAATGTTCCACTATGCCCCTGTCAATTCATTCTCCTTAACACCTTCATGATATTCTATCAAATCAACAATGTTAAACATAGGTGAAACATGAATCTCACTTGACATCTCTACCTCATAAGTGTTTCCTGAATCTTGTTTCTTTAGGATCTTGCATGGTCCAAACTTCTTCATCTTTAACTTATTGTATGTACCAACTAGAAACCTCTCCTTTTGCAAATGAACCATGACTTCATCTCCTACCTAGAACTCCTTATACCTCCTTTTTTTATTTTCCCTAGCCTTATACTGAGAGTTCATCTTATTGATATGTTTCTTCACCTCGTCATGCAAATTCTTTGGGTGCTCAGCAAAATCTTCAGCATTGAAACTACTCTTCTCTCCTTTATCGATCTTTCTCAATTCAAAAGCATTTCTTGGACTACTCCCCTACACAATTTGGAATGGTGATTTACCAGTGCTCTTGTTGACAATTTTTTTATAAGCAAATTCCACCTGTGGTAAAATCAAATCGCATCCCTTGGGTTTATCTCCTACTAAGAATCTCAACAAGTTACCCAAACTCCTATTCACCACCTTTGTATGTCCATCAATCTATGGATGGTGTGCAAAACTAGACTTCAAATCAGTCTTCAACTTCTTCCATAGTGTCCTCTAGAAATACCCAACAAACTTGGTATCTCAATTTGAAACTATGCTCTTGGGTAGACCATGTAGTCTCACCACCTCTCTAAAAAATAACTCTACAAAATGAACACCATCACTAGTCTTATGACACAAAATGAAGTGTCACATCTTTGAAAATCTATCAACCACCACAAATATGGAATCATGCGATCTCTATTTCATCAGTAATCCAAGGACAAAATCCATACTAATTTCTTCCCATGGCATCTCAAGTACAGGTAATGGCTGAGATAATCCAATATTCTGACTTACCCCTTTCGCCATCTGACATACTCTGCAACTTTACACAAACTTCTTCACATCTTTCTGTAACTATGGCCAATAGTAACACTCACCAACAATAGCAATGGTCTTATCTCAACCAAAGTGTCTAGCTAATCCTCCATTGTGTTTCTCCTTGATCAGGTTCTATCTCATGGAACTCCATGGAATGCACAACTAATTCCCTCAAAACAACATACCATATTGGATTGTAAAATCCAACCATATCGTCCTATCCAAAGTGATAGGCTCCATGCAAGCTCTCCAATCCTCTGCAAAATTAGGATCCTCAAGATACAATCTCTTGAGTTCATTGAACCCAACAACTTCAATCTGTATTTTTGTTAACAATTTTTCCTCCTACTTAAGGCATCTACAACTCTATTAGATCTTCCACTCCTATGATTCAAAACAAATGCACAACTTTACAAAAAATTTGACCCATTTCAAATGTCTTTGATTCAACTTCCCTTAACTATTCAAATATTGTAAAGCTTGATGATCAGTAAATAAAACAAACTCTTTTGGCAACAAATAGTGTCTCCATTTATTCAAAGCCTAAACTATAGCATAAAACTCCTAATCATAAACATAAAAATTCTTCTTTGCATCATTCAACTTTTCACTAAAATAGGCAACGATTTTACCTTCTTGACTCAAAACAACTCTAATGGGATTATCGCTAGTGTCATAATCTACCTGAAATACCTTGTTGAAATCTGGAAGTGCCAAAATAGTTTGCTCTGTAACTTTCTTCTTCAACATATCAAAACTATTTGTTGCTCTTGTAGTCCACTTAAACTCTTTTCTATCTCCTCTCATTGTTTCAGTTAGAGGTACACAAATACTACTAAAACCTTTGATAAAATTTCTATAAAAACTAGCCAAACCATGAAAAGATCTAACCTTAATAGAACTCCTTGGTGTAGGCCATTCAATGCTATCTTTTACCTTCTCTGGGTCCATCTCAAGACCTTTTATTGAGATGAAAAATCCCAAGTATACCAACTCTCTGTTCACAAAACCGCACTTCTTCAAATTGATCAACTTCTCCTCTCTTAGCTTCTCAAATAACTTTCTGATATGCATCAAATGCTCCTCTAATATCTTGCTAAAAATTGAAATTTCATACAAACAAACAATGAAAAATTTACCCAAAAACTCTTTTAGTACCTCGTTCATGAGCTGCATGAAGGTTCCCAGTGCATTGGTTAGCCCAAAGGGCATGACTAACCACTTGTACAAGCCCTTTTTGGTCTTCAAGGCTGTCTTTCATTCATCTCCTTCTCCAATTTGAATCTGGTGATAACCACTCTTCAAATCTATCTTCATGAAGTACTCAGTTCCACTCAAACAATCCATGATGTCATCCATCCTTGGTGATCTTGTTGATGGCTCTAGAATCTATACACATCTACCATTCTCCATCCTTCTTTGGTGCTATTACTGTAAGTACTTCACACATACTCATATCCTATCTGATCAGTCCCTTTCACAACAACTCTTTCACTTGTCTATTCAACTCTTCTCTCCCATGGAGTCATATGATGAGCTACCTTATTTGGAAAATTGTCCCCATGAATCAAGTCCATTTGGTAGCTAATCTTCCTTACTGGAGGCAAACCTTTAGGCACATTAACAAAAACAATATCCTGAAACTCATTCAATAAATCTAAAACTTCTACATGTACCTCATCAGTATCTTCTTTATCAACTCTAGGGATCAATGTGAAACACATATGCTCGTGTCTCATACCTTATAAGAACTTTCTTCCATCAACCAAACAAATCCTTGTATTACTGCATACCTTTTCTTCTACCTCCTTTAAGGGTTTCAACTTGTAGACACATAAAAATGTCTCAATCGATCACATTGGCTAACTAACATCATTTCCTCCTAAAATCCATCCTCTTTTTGCTTAATTAATTAAATTAGCCTAGCTATTGAATTAATTATGTCATTTGTATCTATTAACCTAATTAATCTAATCGGGTTAATTCATCCCCTTTCATGCTAACATTTTGTCTCATCAAATTAAATAAATCAAGCTATTTAATTTAAATCCCTAAATCTTCTTATTTAATTAAATAACCCTAAGTTATTTAATTAAATGTCATCACCTTTCCCCCTTTCATTAAATCACTGTATTTAATGAAAATCATCTAATTCCCCTAATTGTATAATTAAATCTTTGTTTAATTATCAATTACTCATTAATCTAATTTCCTACCACTTGCAAGGAAATATTCCAAGGGAATATTCCTCCTTTACACATTCCTCCAAAAGGGGAATATTCCCATGGAATATCCCCTCCCCTTTTGCACAATTAAGTTTTGTTTTAATTTGCAAAGTATCCTTTTCTCTCACCCATGAGAATATTCCAAAGAATATTCTCTCTCCTCCAATCATTTGAAAAAGGGAATATTCTCACTTAGCTTCATAAGCAAGTTAACTTGTGACTTCTTGTGCAAGTTAATTTTTGACCTCTTGTATAGGTCAAAAGTGTGCTTGTTTGGAAGGAACGAGAACCCTTGATTAAATTTGATCTTGTATTCTCACTCGTTGATGAGAATCCATGATCCATGCCTCTAATTTCCTCCATCCTTGACCGTTGATTAGCTTTTTTTATCTTAATCCTTCATTTCTCATTTGTTTTCCTATAAATAGGACACTATTTGGAGACAAATGGATCCATCTTTTAACATCAAATTTATGTTGTTAAAATCTCTCACACTCACACTCATATTTAGCTCGCATTTAGCATATTTTAGTTTAAATTAGTTGCATAATAGCTTAGTTTCCATTAATGGTTTCCATAATGCATCCATTTAGCTAATTAGATAATTAGGGTTTGAATCTTTTTAGCTTGAATATCATTTAGATTAGCTTATTAATTGTATATATGAATCATTTAGCATAAAATCATGTTAGAATAGCTTTTGCATCATGCTCATTTTAGCATAAATCATGTTTTCATTCACATCTCACAACTATTTCATCGATTCTCTTCAATAGAATCAGTTGAAAAGAGCTCACTGATCCACAGGATTGGGAAAGGGTCTTCATTTCACATCAACACGACACCAATCTCATAATGGGATAAGTTTCAGATGGTTATATTATACATTTAAATGCTTTCATAGTTTAGAATGCTTTGTTTCAATGAATGCCTAATTTAACTTCAATTTTATTGATCCTACTTAGATTGAGTATTAGTGGCATGAATATGCTTCAATTCTTCATGGATCAAGCATAATTGATCCATACTAATATCCTCGGTCACACAACTTATGGCGAACGCCATCCTTTGTTAAGGATTAGGTGTTAGCATGTCCATCATGCATCACTCACCAATCAAACTACCACGCACTACCTAACAACATGTGACAAACATTCATAGGTATGATATCACACAAAACCTCATCCTGATAGTTACCAATCTTAAACTTTACCAAACATTGTTCATTGACCAATGCTCTTTGGTCCTTCTACAACCATGTGATCCGATATGGTTTTGGATGCCTTCTCTCCAAATACAACTTAGTAACCATTTCCTCTTAAACAAGATTATCAGTGCTACCTCTATCAATGACAACATTACAAACTTTACCTTCACACTTGCATCGAGTTCAGAATAGGTTCTTTCTTTGATTTGGTTCCTTCTCCTCATTCAACAAGGCTCTTTTGAAAACAAGGGCCTCTCCTCTTTCAGCTTCTTCAGAATGTGAAGACTCAACATATTCATCTGCATGTGCAACTCATGCATTTCCTCTAGGTCTTCTATTTTTCCTCCCTTGATGTTGAGGACACTCATAGGCTCTATGTCCTTCTTCTCCATATTGAAAAAAAAAGTTCCACAGAAGCCTCCTCTTCCAGATCCTTGACCATTTCTTCCTCTTCCTCTTTGGTCTCCACTATTTTGATCTTGAGGACGGTAGGTATTATCTCCCTTTCAGTTTTGACTGCTACTAGATCCTTCAGTCTTCTTTTGATCTTCACTTTGGCCTCCATAGGACTGTCCAGTAGTCTTTCCACCATGACCTCCACCCCTTTGCTTGCTCTCAAACCTTATGTTTAGCTTCTCTTCCACCTTTAGGGAAAACTGATATGAATCTTCAATTGTGGTCATCCTCACCAAACTCAACTCTTCTTGAATACTCGGCTTCAACCCATTTATGTAATGGGAAACTTTCTCCTTGTTGGCCTTAGAATAGCCTGTTCTGATCAGGACTCAGTAGAATTCTTCTATATATTCCTTAATATATTTTCCTGTGTGTCTCAACCCTTGCATCTTCTTCAACAAATCTAGCTCATAGTCCACAGGAATGAACTATCTCTTCAATTTTTTGACCATTTGATCCCATCTTGTTATTTTATCTTTTCCTCTTATATTTCTCTTCAACTAGACTTATTTCCACCATATGCTAGCATGGCCTTTCAGCTTGGCTTTTGCAAATTTGACCATCTCTATATCTTTTATTTCCTCATAGTTGGAATACTCTTCCATGTCATTGACCCAGTTGATCAACTCCTTTGGATTCAGGTTTCCATTAAAATTAGAAACTTCTATCTTTGGCCTCTTTCCAATCTTAGAAATGGCCCTAAGCAGTTTGACTTCTCCATAATCTATTACATCCTATGTTGCTTCTTTGAATGGCTCTTCATTTTCAGCCTCATCTTCACTTTCATCTCTTCTTCTAACATCAGCTCCTCTATGCAGCTCGTCTTGTAGTGCTTGAACTTGTCTTTGGAGGGCTCTAAAACCCTCTTCTATTGCCCCAACATTTCTTCCACCATGGTTTCTTCATGGAGGCATCTTTTCTCACAGACCCACAACCACAAGTCCTAGTGTAAACTGCCTCATGTTTAATAATTTGTCTACACACTCAATAAAACCTGCTTTGATACCACTTGATGAGGGTACTCCCCTTATAAAACCACACACACAACTAAACAAGAGAGATAAACAGAAAATGTGGAAAGAAACACTTGCTTTATATTATCTTGATGAAGTGAAATTACAATACTTATAAAATAACATACTATAGCCATATGGGCCTTCTCATTACATAAATTTGCAAGCCAAAAAAACCATGATCTGCACTACTAGAGCTCTCTTTTGTAACCCCTGTTCTCCCTCTTTATCCAAGAAGTGTAACTACCTTAGAATATTCTGGAAGGTGTAACCCCATTTTGGTGTTAGAAATTCCACCGTCTATTTCTCGCTCTAGAATATTTTTTATATTTATATATATACAACTTCTTGGGATCATAACTTTTGATCCAAACATCCTATTTTCAACTATAATATATCGTTGGAAAGCTTGTGAAGATATCTAAAACTATCTCTTGTTAGATCTAAATGATTGGAGATTTTGCACCTTGTTTCAAGGCTTTGAAGGGCCTCAATTTTTAGTTTTAAACTTCATTGGACAAATCCCTCAAGATGAAAATTTAATATCTTCCAAACAGTACATGATTTTTAGATGATTCTTCACCAAAAATCTTATTTTCCAATTTGACTCCTTAGGTTCATTTTTTCATGTCCATAGGAACTCGAATAGGTCAACTTACTAAAAATAGTAGGTGACTATTTTTGGTTCTTTCAAATTTTTCACTATCCCAAAGACTGCATGAGTCACCATGGAACCCAAAACAACTAAGGAAACCACAAACAAAATGAAAATACAATATTTTTGGGTGATGTAAGGTTGCCCTTACACCATTGGATGCTCCTGCATCAGTATCAACGAGGATGAAGAAGAAGAGAAAACTATTAAGGATGTGATGAAGTGAATCTACTAGGGCTTGATCTGAGAGAAGAGAGATTCATCAAAGCTATTACAAGAATAAATTCTAAACCTCGATTCGATCCACTAAATTACAAAGGAGAACTAAATGTAGAGGTGTTTTTAGATTGGATCGCTGAAATGGAATTTTTTTTTTAATATTATAACATGGAAGAAGACCAGAAGGTCAAGTATGCACACACAAAGTTGAAGGGATACACATCCTTATGGTGGGAACATTTGTAAATGGATATTCAATGAAGAGGAAAGGAGAAAATTAAATCATGAGATAGAATGGTAATAAAAAGAAAATCCAAATTTCTGCCAACAAATTATCAAATTAATTTGATAAAGAAACTTCAAAATTTGAAGCAAAAGGAAAGTAGTGTTGGGGAGTATATTGAATATTTTTATGAGTTGGTCATGTTGAAGAGGACATTAAGCAAGTTTCAAGATGAGATAAGTTTGATAAATATGTATAATATGGAGGAGGCATATCAATATGCCTTAAATGCGAAAGTAAAACTTAATAGAAGGCAAAAAATAACTCCCAAGGTAGAGGAAAGTTTTTGTGTGGTAGAGGACAACTAAACAATGTAGAAGCTACCAAAGAAAGCAAGAAGAAGCAAGCACATCAAGTGCAAGAATGTTAGAAAATAGAGGAAGAGGAGACTACTCTCATGGAAGAGGGTCATTTGGACAAGGAAGAGGTTTTAACGATACATGTTTCCAATGTGGGGAAACGATACATTGGGCATTTGAATGCCCGTAAATCCAACATGGTGGAGGAGAAGGAAAGGAGGCAAGAGTGCATGAGCATAGGTTGAAAGTGAAAAATAAACTTCAACTAAGCATGGAGAAGACCCTAAAGATGGAAAACCATTGATGTTGAGAAGAGTCTTGTTGAATCCCAAAAAGGAGAAACCAGAATCAATACAAAGGAGAAAGTTGTTTCGAACAAGGTGCGAGGTGGGTGGAAAGTGTTGTAAAGTGATAGTGGACAGTGGTAGTACATATAAAATTGTATCTTAGGAGATGGTGGAAAATTTTAGGTTGAAGAAGGTGAAACATCCCAAACCATACCAAATTTCATGGTTACAAAAAAAGCATCAATTGGTGGTGTGGTAGCAATGTTTAGTGAGTTTTCAAATTAGAAACTAAAAGGATGAAGTTATGTGTGACATTATGCCTATAAACACATGTAATATTCTCTTGGTTAGACTATGGCAATTTGATAAACAAGTTGTTCATGATGGATAATTAAATACATATGCAATCAAGAAAGATGAAAAATAGTACATTCTAAACCCATTGAAGATTAGAGAAGAGGAAGATGAAGACAAACCAAAGGTATGCTTGGTTTCCGGAAGGAAATTTTTAAGAGAATTTAAAAAGGAGAAAACATGTTTTTCCATAGGTTTCAAGTTTGCAGTAGTTGGGGTAGCAAAGAAAGAGGATGAAATACCAAAGGAAGTTCAAGATATTTTGGAGGACTATGCATAAATTGATGGAGTTGCTTGATGGATTGCCACCCATAAGGAGCATTAGGACCATTGTATGGATTTAATTCTTAGTGCAAGTTTTCCAAACAAGGCACCATATAGGATGTCACCAAGAGAGAATGAAGAGATAAATAGGCAAGTGCAAGAGTTGCTTGATAAGGGTTGATTCGAGAAAGTTAGTGTTGTTCCAGCAATGTTGGCACCAAAGAAGGATGGGGATTAGCAAGTGTGTATGGATTCGAGAGAAATAAATAAGATAACCATCAAGTATTGGTTTCTCTTACCAAGCATGGATGACATGATGGATTGCTTTTGTGAAGCAAATACTTCACTAAGATTGATTTGAAGAGTGGTTACCATCAAATAAGAATAAGAGAGGGGGATGAATGGAATACCACCTTCAAACCCAAAGATGGATTGTATGAATGGTTGGTAATGCCATTTGGGATGATGGATGCTCCAAGCACTTTCATGAGATTACTGAATGAATTTGTGAAGCCATATCTTGATAATTTTGTGATTATGTATTTAGATGACATTTTGATATTTAGTAAAACAAAAGAAGAGCACTTGTAGCATGTTAGAGTAGTTTTGAAAAGGCTGAAAGAAGAGAAGTTAATGGTGAATTTGAAAAAGTGTAGTTTTATGAAGAGTTGGTATATTTGTGGTTTGTGGTTTCCATCAGTGGTCTAAACTGGACTCAAAACAAGTGAAGTAAATTATTGATTGGCTTTCACCAAAGAGTATGTTTGAAGCAAGAAGCTTCCATGGATTAGCAAGTTTTTATAGAAAGTTCATTAGAAATTCCAATGGGATTTGTGTAGCAATTACAAAGACAATGAACGGTAATAGAAAAGAGTTTGTTTGGACAACTGCAGTAGAGAGAAGTTCTAATATTTTGAAGGCAACAGTGACAGAATGGCCCATGTTAGCACTTCCTGATTTTGGAAAAGTCTTCCAAATTGTTTGTGATGCGAGTGGGACATCAATAGGGGGAGTTCTAAGTCAAGAAGGAAAACTAATAGCTTACTTCAACAAAAAATTAAATGAGCCAAAGAGAAAAATACTCCTTTTATGATCAAGAGCTTTATGCAATTGTGCAAGAACTCAAGAAGTGGAGATATTACTTGCTATAGAAGGAGTTTGTGTTGTACACTAATCATCATTCATTTCAATTCATTAACAACCAAAGTAAATTGAGTCAAAAGCAAGTAAAATGGGTTGAATTTCTTCAAATCTATTCATTTGTTTTAAAACATAGAAGTGGGAAATCAAATAGAGTTGTTGATGCATTAAGTAGGAGATGTTTGTTGTTGAATGAGTTGAGAGTAAGTGTTGTTAGTTTTGATTATATGAGAGAGTTGTATGAAGAAGATGTAGATTTTAAAGAAGCTTGGGAAATGTGTAAAAGTCCCATTGGGATAGATAGAACTCCATGGTTGGAGTATTTTATTCAAGAGAAAAAAAAATCAAAGGGAAGAGGTTGTGTATAATACCCCCCTTAGTTTTTTTTTTAATTTGATCAGAACAAGACCAGCACAAACACCATTGATTAGCATTAGCTCCAAAGATAATCAGCTTGGAAAGTAACCTTTCACCAAGAATGTTCACCAAGATCCCAATGTGGGCGAGGTGATAGCATATGATGTCAGGGATCGTTAGCAACTAAAAAGAAATACAAAGCTATTAGGTAGCTAGCCAACCATGAATGAAAGTAATGCTAGAAATACAAAGTAGGTGGATAATCAACCATGTAAGCTCTACCACTTATTCAGCGAGAGTGATTATTACAATTTATAAGGCAACAAGCCAGCCATGAATCTACTCTTCCAGTTATTCAGTGGGGGGGAATTTATTAACTTAATGTTCTAGAAATAAAATGCTTCAACCACTTATCTAGTGGGAGCTTAATACAAAACTTAATTGCAAAAAATAAATAAATGACTATTAGTACTACTAACTAGCCTTACAATGAATGAATTTCAGCTACAAAATATGTCAATATTAAGGCCAAATACATCCAATGATTAAGGTCATTAACCTTAACTCTTTACAATGATTACAATCAGATTTTAGCCTCTAAATATTAGAAAATCATAATTACTTCAAACCTGATTAGAAATAGTAAACATAGAAAATCAAACCAACAAGTAAGATAATTCACCAAAATGCTCATAACTCCATCAAAACTCATCCAAATGACTCCAAACCAAATGTAAATGAAGCCTAGGAGAAGGGAGACCAAGTTCAAGAAAACAAACAGCTTCAAGCATTTCCAAAACTTAAATGCATGCATTCCAATGCAAGCTGGAAATGATTAAACCCTCCTAGCAAGGGCGACAAGCTCTAGTAAATTGGATACTTCATATAAAAATATGAAACTTGGAGAAAGGGGGCGCCCAAGGTAGTCAATTTGATATCTTCAATACCCATAATGAGATTAAAATCATACAAGGAGCTATGAATGAAAATCTACTTTAGCTATGCTTGAACCAACAACTCTAAAATCAGAAAATAACAATAAAACCTTCAACTTTGAAGCTCAATTTGCAACTCTGAATTGAAGAAGCAGTCACACTCAACTAGGTGTTATCTTTCAAACACAAAACTGATAAAATTGCTAGGAGGTATGCTTTCCTCGAAGCTAAAGGCCTGAAAGTATTTCAGCAACACTTCGTTGTAGTAGAAAAATGGATGCAAAAAGCTAGAGCAAAGACTCTCTTAAATAGAATTCTCAGATGACCTTTCATCTTCCACCTTTTCCCTCCAAGAGGGGATGCCCAAGCCTTTTGAAATATTTAATTTTAAAAATAAACTTATTCCTCCTTCATTCTACACATCCAAGGCTCAAGGGATATTGTTTAACTTTTAAAATATTAAATTATCTCTCAATGAGGCATTCACCCTCAAAGGCCCCCTTTTAAAACATCATTAAGTCATTAATCTAGGCCATGGGGCCCAAAATGAATTTAAAAAATTAAATGACTTAAATAAATCATTTTACCAAAATGAACCTCAAAATACTAAAATTCAACTATGCTCCAAACTACCTTGCCCGAAATAGAAAGTACTCTGAACTACTAAACTGCTACGAACCAGGACACTACCAAAAATGGGAAGATGACCAGAGATGACTACATTGTTGCTAGGATGACTCTGCCATAAATAAAACTTACTAAAAATAGAAAACTGCTATAAATAGTGTCTCCAAACTCATTTTGAGCACAAACTGGGTAGTTGTCATGACTTGCTAAAAATAGCAAGTGCCTGGAAAGATTGTCAGATGGAGATGCATGTTACACCATTTTGAAGCTCTCTAAAAACCCAAAAAATACCAAAACATTTCTCGCATGCAAAGTATTTTCCAGAAATGCATTTCATTTTCCTATCATGCATGTTACCTCATCCTAAAGCTCTCCAAAAACCTAGAAAGCTCCACCAAACATGCATCAAAAAATCTCACATGCAAACCTTCAAAATCTCAATTGAAATCTCCTACAAAATAGGAAACCCTAATTTTCACTTTTGACTAGCCTACGGGCCTCCAAACATAGGCTATCAGTCACAGAAGATCATATGGCTAAAAAGGGGACATTGCAGTCCGCCCTTCCCAAAATTGCTTGTCCTTAAGCAATGCCATTACACTCCAAACAGATCCCACCAAAACATATAGGATTCCAGGGTCCCATGTCCATCTCTAAAATGACCCACCATGTTGATGTTGCATCACTCTGATCATACAAATGAAGCCATTGTACCAGAACTGCACTAACCTTCCCTGCAACCTCAAAGAGTTAACAAGCCTAAAATTCAAACTAAAAAATATGGAAGGATTGGAATCAAAATCTAGCAGCATCTCACACCCAATAAAATTTGAGGAATTAACATTTGCAATGCCAATGACTATCACCATTTTAAGAACAAAGAAGAATAATCTAATCAACTCAAAAATATTATCATCAGCATAACTCCCTAAAGCATCAAATAGAGTCACAACATCAAAAATGACTCCATCAAAACTATTTGCAAAGAAGGAAGCAACTCTTTGCAAAAACTCATCAGTCTCATCCTTAAAACTCTTCAAGGATGCACAATGCCTTCTATGAAAAATATAGACATAAACAAGAAGACACTTGAAAACTTTCATAACTCTCTCTCCAAATTCTCATAATGACAAACCAAAACAACCCAAGGTTCACTACCCCGAACATAAGTACGAGAGAATGTGTGTAGATAACCATTGGAAAGAGCTCGAACTCTATCCAAAAATTAATTTTGATCTATCTGAACAACCATTTCTCTAATTTGAATCCAAAAATCATCTTTGGAAAGAGATTGTGAAGCAAAAATATGAGTGTACTAGCTGCCCACCAAGTCAAAAATGAATGACTCAACATCATATTTAAGAGAAATCAACATGCAAGGAAATGAATAACTGCTGCAATATTGAAAATCAACATTCATTTTGACCAATCTGCTAAAAAAAAAGATGGAAACACCCACTCAAAAATCTTATCACAACAAAGAACCATACTTTGCTCCAATTTCCTCTTCAAACTACCAATTGATGATCATAAATAATCATCAAATGGTTGATAAAGAGGATAACAACACCCATAGAACTTAAAATTTGACACTTATCACTCCAACTTACCTTCTTTTCACATATAATGATTATCATTAAATGCTCATTGATACCAAGATCCCAAATCATGAGTAAAGAAGGACCATTTTGTAGACAGAGAACTACTCTAACTTGAATTCTCTAATCTATACACTCCATTTGAATCATTACTTCTTGAAACTCCAAGAAGTTTTCAACAAATCTAAATTCACTAAAAAAAATGAGTTCAAAATCATGAGACATGAATTGTTGGAAAGATTCAATGAACCCTTCATCAAACTCAATTATGAAATCAATTACTCTTAAGGAATCTAGTGTAGACATAAAATATAATATAATTCTAACCAACATCCTCATCAAAAATTGGATAAATTCTTCATCATAATGCCAATCAAGAACAACAACCTCATTCCTCCTCATTTCTTGATTGTCCAATTTCTGAAGAGTGGAAGCATTATTATAAGTAGTGGTCTCACCATCATGGAACTCATGCATCATTATTCCACTATTGGAAGAGGTGCTAAAATTCCTCTCTTCAACATTAGTATCTCAAGAGACTTCCTCATTAATCTCAAAAAAACAATTTTCATGAAGCTCATTAGCACCAACTTCAAATAATGGATTATCATTAGCCTGAAAAACATGCTGATGCAGATTTGAATTCTTCAGTCTTTCAGGACAATGGTTCAAATCAAAAGTCTCTTGTATGAGGTCAATCTCTTCAAGGACTTCTTCAATTTCTTCATCTCTCTTCTTATCTTCTTGTTCCTTAAAATAGTGACCAACATTGATTTGATTTTCAGCTTCTCTTAAAGCCTCTTGAACTTCAAACAATTTAGCTTTTGATTGCTTGTTTCATTCCAATGCCTCACTTGCAATTTTAGCAATCCTATCTTTGTCACTAATTATTTACAAAAAGTTTATTTTGATTTCTTCTATAGATTCCCTAATTAACTTCAAATCATCAAGAGGCATATGACATTCATCTTGATTCCTTGGTACTCTATAGATCAGATTTTCCACACACTAACGAAAATCATCCAATTTGAATAAAACTTGAATCTCCTTTTCAACAGCCAATGAATTTTGATTGCACCATTCACAACCTTATTGATTTGATGAAGTGCTGCAAGGGGAGAAAAATAAATCAGAAATCATTTCAACTGTACTCCTCAAACTATCACACATCTGTAGAACACCACTTCTCATTTCATCAATGGTGCTTTCAAGGTCATTTGCTCTTTGCTTCTGATTAGCTTCAAGCAAAGAAAATTCAGATTTATGACTACTAGAAATAGCTCCATCAGTTTCATCCTTAATGCATGATTCAACATTTGTGATGGATGAATTTTCCACTTCTACCTCCTTGGATTTTACTTGTTCTAACCAAAATCCTACTAAATTACGAAGATGTAGAAGCAATTCATTAGCTAATAGAGTATCTTCAACTATAGACATGTTAACAATCTTTATAGGTTTAGTTCTTGAACCTTCATCATGAGTCTCCTTAGCTAATGTTGACTCACAACTCTCCTCTATAGGAGGCGTTGATACCTCATGAGACTCCAAAACTTTTCCTGCCACAATACATCCTTCTAAAGAATGCTTGAATTCATCATGTGCTTCTAAAATTGATGTTGTCTCACTACATTCTTTAGTAGAATGGGTGAACTCTTCATGCACCTTTGAAACTATGGATGCCTATTTGCACTATTCTGTTGAATGCATGGTGAAATGCATATTCATAGATTCTTCCTAAGATTCTGTTACAAAATCCACAGGATGCCAAATTTTATTCTTTTCTTCAGCGAAAAAATTCTCCTCATTATTTTGAATTGTCTTCATCAAAAGCGACTTCAATTTCTCCTCACATTAATTAAACAATTCATAGATCAACATATCAACAATAGGAGAAATATTTTCTTCACATTCATATGCATCCAAAAGGAGAGATTGGACATTTGGTGGAATTTCATCAACCTCTTTAATAGTGAGAACAAGAATATTCTTTACGGCTGCAATAACATTCTCTTCTTGTTCACTCCAAGTGGATATGAAGAGGTAGTAGAACAAATAATAAATCTGATTTTGCATCTCCAAGTCTATTAGCAAGATACATTTCCTAAGATCTGAAAATGTCTTTAAGATAGCAGCTCTTCTAGGAAATTGACTGCTACCATTTTCATCAAGATCTTGGAAACTTTCTACAATCATATGAAGAATCTTCTTCATAGTTTCATCATCATAAGGCATCAAATGTGCTAGAATTCTCATAACTTCACTAAAGCATGAAGTAACCAACAAACTTATATCTTCACTTGGATTCCCTATCCAATAGGGATGAATCAAAGAGGTCATTGGAGGAGATAATGCCTTTTTCAACATTTTAGTAGGTGACTGTTGGACTTGGCTCAAACAATGTTCCAACTCAGAAAATATACTCACTTCTTCACCTCTTTCCTAACATTCTTCATTGATCCTTATTCTTGTAATAAAAAGTGACCTTGCCAAACTTCTTTCTTCTTCAGAAGTCATAATCAAATCTGACTTCTCACGGTTTTTGAACTTTGGAAAATGTAACATTTTTAGGAACTTCTGGAAGTTAAAACTGAACTTAGTTTTGACCTTTGGTGTAGAATTTGATTTCTCTGTCACTCATCTGACAACTAAGTGATGTCTTTTCACAAGATGGCAGGATCTTGGCTCTAATACCACTATAATATCCCCCTTAGTTATTTTTTGAATTTTATCAGAACATGACCAACACAAACACCATTGATTAGCGTTAGCTCTAAAGATAATCAACTTGGAAAGTAACCCTTCAATAAGAATTTTCACCAAGATCCTAATATGGGCGTGGTGATAGCATATGGTGCTTGGGAGTGTTAGAAACTATAAAGAAATACAAATTTGTGAGGTTTCTAGCCTACCATGAATGAAAGTAATGCTGGAAATATAAAGTAGGCAAATAACTGACCATGTAAGCTCTACCACTTCTTCAATGGGAGCGATTATTACAATTTATAAGGTGATAAGCCAACCATGAATCTGCTCTACCACTTATTCAGTGGGAGGGAATTTATTAACATAATGTGCTGGAAATAAAATGATTCAACCACTTATCCAGTGGGAGCTTAATATGAAACTTAATTGCAACAAATAAACAAATGACTGTTAGTAGTACCCAACCTTACAATGAATGAATTTCAGCTACAAATCATGTCAATATTAAGGCTAAATATAACCAATGATTAAGGTCATTAACCTTAACTCTTTACAATGATTACAATCAGATTTTAGCCTCTAAATATCAGAAAATCAGAATTACTTCAAGTCTGATTAGAAACAGTAAACATAGAAAATCAAACCAGCAAGTAAGATAATTCACCAAAATGCTCATAACTCCATCAAAACTCATCCAAATGACTCCAAACCAAATGAAAATGAAGCCTAGGAGAAGGGAAACCAAGCTCAAGACAACAAACAACTTCAAGAATTTCTAAAACTTAAATGCATGCATTCCAATGCAAGTTGGAAATGATTAAACCCTCCTGGCAAGGGCGACCAGCTCTAGTAAATTGGATACTTCATATAAAAATATGTAACTTGGAGAAAGGGGGTGCCCAAGGTAGTAAATTTGATATCTTCAATACCCAAAATGAGATAAAAATCATACAAGGAGTTATGAATGAAAATTTGCTTTAGCTATGCTTGAACCAACAACTCTAAAATCAGAAAATAACAAAACCTTCACTTATGAAGCTCAATCTGCAATTTTGAATTGAAGAAGAAGTCATACTCAGCTAAGTGTTATCTTTCAAACACAAAATTGATAAAATTGTTAGGAGGTATGTTTTCCTCAAAGCTAAAGGCCTGAAAGTATTTCAGCAGCATTTCATTGTAGTAGAAAAATGGATGCCAAAAGCTGGAGCAAAGAATCTCTAAAATAGAATTCTCATATGACCTTTCATCTTCCACCTTTTCCTACCCAAGCCTTTTGAAATATTTAATTTTAAAAGTACACTTTTTCCTCCTTCATTCTAGACGTCCAAGGCTCAAGGGATAATGTTTAACTTTTAAAATATTAAATTACCTCTAAATGAGGCGTCCACCCTCAAAGGCCCCCTTTTAAAAAATCATTAAGTCATTAATCTAGGGCATGGGGCCCAAAATGAATTTAAAACATTAAATTACTTAAATAAATCATTTTATCAAAATGAACCTCAAAATGCTAAAATCCAAATATGTTCCAAACTGCCTTGCTTAAAATAGAAAGTACTCTAAACTATTGAACCACTACCAACCGAGACACTGCCAAAAATAGAAAGATGATCGGAGATGACTGTACTGCTGCTAGGATGACTCTGCCATAAATAGAACTTACTAAAAATAGCAAACTATTATAAATAGTAAGTGTCTCCAAACTCATTTTAAGCACAAACCAGGTAGTCATCATGACTTACTAAAAATAGTAAGTGCCTAGAAAGGTTGTCAAATGGAGATGCATGTTAGACCATTCTGAAGCTCTCTGAAAACCCAAAAAAACCCAGAAACCTTTCTTGCATGCAAGGGATCTGCTAGAAATGAATATCATTTTCTTGTCATGCATGTTACCTCATCTTGAAGCTCTCTAAAAACCTAGAAATCTCCACCAGATATGCATCAAAAACTCTCACATGAAAACCTTCAAAAGCTCAACTGAAATATCCTACAAAATAAGAAACCTTAATTTGCACTTCTAACTAGCCTACAAGCCTCTGTAAATTGGCTATCAGTCACAAAAGAGTGTATGGCTAAAATGGGGACATTACATTACATTGTGTATACCTCAAGGTTCCATGAGCGAGAAATTGATGAAGGAGAAACATAGTAGGGGTTTAAGTGGACAAGACATTAACATAGTTGAATGAGAGTTACTATTGGTAGGGGTTGAGTGCAAATGCAAAAAGAATGGTGCAAGGTTGTTGGATATGCCAACATGCCAAGGGAGTGAGGCAATACACTAGATTATACTAGCCATTGCTAATACCAATTAGACCATGGGAAAATATTAACATGGATTTTTTTTTGGATTTACCATGAACACAAAGAGGTAATTTTTTATTTTTTTTGTAGTGGATAGATTTTCAAAAATTACTCATTTTATATCATGTCACAAGTGTAGTGATGCTTCCCATATAGCTATATTATTTTTCAAAGAGATAGTTTGGTTGCATGACTTGCCAAAAAGTATTATTTCAGAATAGGACACTAAATTTATTGGTCATTTTTGGAATACTTTATGGAATAAAATGAGAACACGATTGGGATTTAGTTCAACTTACCATCCTCAAACCAATGATCAAACTGAAGTTGTGAACCAAATTTTGGGTAATTTATTGAGATGTTTGGTTGGGGGTAAGCCAAATCAATGGGATTTAACATTAGCACAAGCAAAATCTACATATGATAACTCCATAAATCAAAGTGTGGGAAAAATTCCATTCCAAGTTATGTATGGTTACAACCCCAAGGGTGTCGATAAGTTGAGGCATAGTGCATATTTGAGTAGAAAGAGTGTTGTAGCAGAATGTTTTGTTGAATACATCCATGATTTGCACAAAGAAGTGGAGGAAAAATTAGAAGAGTGCCATCAAATATAAAAAACATGTTAATTTTCATAGAAGAGTGCAAGAATTTCAAGTTGGTGATTTGGTTATGACACACTTGAGGAAGGATAGGTTTCCACAAGGAGCCTACAATAAATTAAAGTGGAAAAATAAATTGTCTCTTGTAAGGTTTTGCAAAATTTCCCACCAAATGCATATGAGATTGAGCTTCCAATCGATGTTGATATTTCTTCAGTATTCAATGTTGCAGATTTGTATAAATATCATGAGGGTGAATCAAGTGGACAACAGAGTACACTTTCAAATTTATCAGATGTGGAAAATTGGATGCACTAATTGTTAAAGGAGTTTGAGAGAATTGATCAAATCATTGATTCATGCATAGCTAGAAAGACAAGGAAGGAGTATTGGTAATATCTAGTTTGCTAGAAGAAACATGCAACAAATGAGGCTTCTTGGGTCAATGCTTTAGACTTGGAGAAGTTTGGGATTTTGATTCCAAGCTTGTCCAAATGTTCATGAGATCTTCACTCATGGAACATTTTTGTACTCAGTGTTTGATATCAAAGCATCAAAAGATCTCATCAAATCTACATCAAGTTTTTGGTTTCAGTTGGATTGTTTTCTTTTTTGGTCTTTAGTTGTCAAACTATCTCTCACATCCTCATTTTCTAATTAATTATTTTCGCAACTTGAATATATGCAATTCGCATAGAATATTGTTAGTGAATTTTAAGTTTGGTATTCAAGTGGAGACCAAGGCATGGCTGGGAAAAGGAGGACAAAATTTTGAGAAAGAAAGAAGTAGCTATGAAGAACAAAAGGGTCATGTGGGGCCCCAGGAGAAGAAAGAAAATTGATTTTTTTAATTAGAAATAAAAAATGCCAAAGAAGAGGGAAGGGTGCAACATAATAAGGAAGAAAATTTTAATTTTTGAAGGCGTGGTAAGAGAATAAGAAGAGGTGCAAGGGAAGAGAATAGGGGGAACATGGGAAAATAGAAGAAAATAGGGAAAAAAAGTATGAAGAAATGATGAAATGGTAATAAAAGAGGCACGTCTTGGGAAGATAGTAATAACATAGAAAACTGTGATAGGAAAATAATGGAGTTTGGTTTTGCAATTGAACATATACCAGTCACCAATGTAGAGGAATATAAGTGAATGACCATTAATGTGCTCAAAAGCATTGTCAAGAAAGGTTAGAAAGTTTGGAAATTTGGTTCACAAAAAAATTCAATCATTGAATTGTACAGAAAAGAGGACTGGAAGAATGACAATTGCAGATGTGTTTGAAATAAATGCAAGAATAATGAATAAACTTACAAATTATTGTTGTTTTTTTTTAGTTTCTTGTTTGATATGTCATTGAGATAGTGAGAAATTTAATTGAAATTGTTAGAGCTACAAAATTAAATTATCTGATAAGACAATTGGTTTTTGATTTGCATAACATAGAATGCTAGAGTTTTTTGAGGGGAATCATGTTCCCCCTTATTAATAAATTTAGCTCTCATATGAGTATAACTTATCTAAGTGCAATAACCTCCACCTCATACGTGTACACAACCTATACATTCATCTCAACTCACAATTTGTTGCTTAGTATTAGAGTAACATATCGATCCATTTCTCTACACAATACAAATTTCTATAATTCTCTACATGACTCTTCATACATAGCCCCTACATTTAATTCTATGAACTTGCACATGGGAATCCCTACCTTCACTCAACTATGTTCATTTTGACACTATGATATGTGGCCACATCTACACCACATGATCATGCCAACTATTTGGTACCATATGAGTTTGACATTTATCATAATAAGATATTTGTCAACCTCCTATTGAACATATATTTTGCGATACAAACAAATTTCACACTAACAATACAATTGCACACATATCACTCCATAGACCTTCTGATCTGAATTAGGATCTATGACAATTGCTTATAGAATGCTTAACGTTTACAATGATTAATTCAAAGTTTTAACAAATGAATTAACGTAACTAAAATGCTTAAATGAACAAAGCATCATAAAGATGATGAATAGAAGGAAAGAGAGAAAAGAGATAGAAGACAAAACACAATTGATAATGGAGTTCGCCGAAAGGCTACATCTTTGAGCCCCTCTCCAATAGAGTGACCGATCCTATTATGAACCAAAATCAGGATTACAACTACGTTACAAGTCCATTCCCTTCCAGCACAGTGGTGTAACATTCCTCCATTGCACAAAAATGGCTTCAAAGTCTTCAGGACATTCTCTCCTTCTCATCACTTGGAATGATTTTTTCAGAAAGCCCATACCCCCTTTTTATACATAAAATTTACCCATAATGGGTTTTAACAACCATATTTACAAAAATAGCCCCCTTTAACAAAATAACTTCTTACCTTTGTCCACAACCCCTTTTGTTGGTTAATGGTTTGGATTATTCATTTTCTAGGGGTTGATTTTAACCACATAGGGTTATTTTGTTAAAAACTCAGCTTAATAAGTGTTTAAATATAACACTACCCATGTATATCACTAAGTTTCTAAGCGGTGTGACGGTGACTTTTTCTTTTAACAGTGGGGTGGTTGGGATTTCAACCCCCACCGCATTCCTTTTGTTTTAACCAATTTTGAATTTCAAAATAACAAAATAAATCAGTGGCAATAATAGTTAAAGGCAAGTGTGCGGGTGCAATGGTTGAGGCATAGGTTGTTCCGCAGGAGGTTAGGGGGTCAAACCCCCTAACAAATTTTACTAACTGATTCATTTGACTAGTGTTGGTGGAGTATGGTAGGGGTGCCACATGGCACCCAGTGACTGGGCCACGTGACATGCCATGATTCACCAACCAACATGATGTCATCCTCCCCGCTGTCAAAGAGAGGTACAAACTGCCATGTCACCTATTGACTGAGCTGTTGATTGTGCGTATGGATGCCATGTGTCAAGCCCTGACTAGTCCAACTTATTGTTCATACTGTACATCCTACCGCGTTAGCATGCTGATGTCAACATTTGTACGACATGGTCAACCATGATAGTTGTCAACTTTGACTTGCAATATCTTCGACGTACGAACTTAGATTTTGGTGAAATGAGTGGCATTGGGTTTGTCTCGACGAGCTCTTTAATTTGATGTTGGTTTTGATCGATTATGAATCAATCATTTTTCTCCTTTCTGACGAGCCTTAGGTACCTATTTGACCAAACTTTGACTGGTCATAACTTGAGTGTACAAGCTCCTTTTGACCCTGTTCAAGTTGTATTGGATTCAATTTTTCGAGCTCTTCAGGATGACGTTGAATTATGGAGCATATGAGACACTTCAATTTTCAGTGAAAAGTATCCCCCTGGATCACCTTCTTACATATAATAGAAATTCCTTCATTGTTTTCTTGAATGTGTATTCATATGCTCAACTAAGATTATTTTATGCAATATTCTATAGTTCTTGTAGGTTATATACTAACTCACAAGTTTTTTCAACTAATACACTTGAGGATTGGATTAATAAGTAATATCAACCATATGGAATTCCAATGAAGAGGATAGACAGGGCTAAAATAAAATAGTAGTAGGAGCACTAGAGAAATTCATTGTATCCTTAGGCATGTCAAGGAAAGAAAAATGGGATGACATTAAGTGTCAATGACATAAATGAGGAATAAAATAGGTAGGAGGAGTTTGACCATTGTAATGATCTCTCTCTCTCAAATTGAGTTTAAATTTAGTTATCAACAAGACATCATAATCTAAGTATTTGTAATTAGAAAGTACTGGGGGAAAGAACATAGTCCTAATAGCATCTAAAGGTCATCACATTTGAATGCAAGAATAATGTAGAGCCCTAAGTTGACTCCAATAGAAGCTAAGGCATAAATATTATAAGGAACACATCCCTAATGTAATAAGTATGTATATAACATGCATAATAGAAGAAATAATGAAATATAAGGAAGGGAGAGAGACACATGAAAGGAAGAAATTAAGATGTATTAGAAATGAAATCTTGATATTGTATTCCTCTGGACTAATAAATGAATATATATTGACATATGAAAGCAATTATGGTTTGCAATGGACTATGAAGCATGAAATTATTTATGGGTTATCACTGTTCTACTTTTAATCTTACTATAATATGACATAGTGTACCAAAACACATATGATCATTCTTGTATTGTAAACACTAGGGTACAAATACAACATACAAGACTCCAAGATTCAAAACTCTAGTTTGTTAATCCACCTTTCTTGTCAATATTTGGCTCTATTGTTAAGACCTTGATTAAACAATAGAGAATATATCAATCATAAAACTGTCAATTTTAAGGTTAAAAATAGTTATTTAGAAGATTTTTTTTACGATTTGTGATAGACTCTTGAGGTCTTCGCCTCATGACAGGGGGTTAGGCACCTATGAGATGATGAATAGAAAGGGGGGATCTAGAAGGGTCCCTTAAAAATATGTGACCAATATAAGTAGAACAAGGGTAAACCACATATGAGATACAAAAAGATCAATGAAATTATAAATCATAACACTAATGGAAAAAGGAGATAAACAATAATTAAGAGAATCTAGAGATAAAATTCAATTAGTAATGGAGTTAAGAGAATCTAGAGATAAAATTCAATTAGTAATGGAGTTGCACAAAGAAGAAACGTGAAAAAAACAAACACTAGAAAGATAAGAAAGATATGACAAAACGATTGACAAGGCTAAGGAAACCAAGGTCAAGCACACCAAGAGGGTTGCAATAGTAGGGAAGAAAGAAGAAGATAGGAATCCCCACAAGTTAGAGGAATGCAACATAAGTGAGCATACCATAGGGGAAATAACTGAACCAAAGACACTTAAATACTAAGGTTGCAGACCCAATAAATGACAATAATACATCAAAACTTCTAACTTCACATATAGATAAAGCAACCAAAATTCTTGGTGAATTGGAAGAAAGTATTGAAGACAACGAGATATCTCAAACATCACAAGAAGGATTTCATAGTAGTATGGAGGCTCAACCACTTCCTATGTCACAAAAACCATGCCTTGAACTATATTTATCCAATATTAGACTCATATTTGATGAGAGATTTGAAGGATTCCTAACCACCTTAGCAAAATTATAACGTCTAAAATTTGATATAGTATAATTTGGAACAAATAGTCACAAAAAGTGTGGTGAAGATAAAGGATCGAGAATTGAGAATGATACCATATCAAGTCGTAATGAAGAAAAGGATAATCTATTCAACAAATTGACTAATGATACACTTGGAATAAGTGAGAAAAGATGGGAAACATTAAAAAATAGTATGTCATTAACTAATCAATATGTATCTCCTAAAATCAAATGTCCTTTTAAAGAGGTGCAACCCCTGGAATAAGAGTCATTTCCTATGCCATCTAAATCAACAAGAATTTTAATATTAGATATATCTGAATAGTTAAGTGAAACAATAGAATCACAACAAAAAATTGTGTGGGATTGTGATACAATACTACGAAAGGATTATTTTGATAAAAAACTACTTAGGATAAATGAAGAAATAAAAAAAAAGTAAAAAAGAAGACATATGAAAAAAGAACAATAACAAAACCAATCAACTCAACACCACAAGTAGACCAAAGCAAGTATGTTAAACATGGATCCACAAGTAAAACTTCATATTTTCAGCAAAGATGCCACGGAAATGGATGAACACGTATTTGTTTTAGAATCATTATGGTAGATAAAAATAACCATGAGATATTAGACAAATCTATTTGAATTTGTAGGTATCTTGCAGAATAACACATTAAATTAGTATAGAATAACATGTCCTCAACATGATAAAGAATGGTCAAAAATCAAAGAGTAATTTTTGACACATTTCAATCACTAGAAATCCCCATTGAAAGTGTAAGTAGGATGAGAGATATGATACAAGAAGGAGAATCCATTAAGGCTTATGAACACATATTTAAAGAAGTTTCCAGAAGAATAGAAGATCCATTGACAGATAAATAATGAATTGAATGGTTCATATTGGATTAAAACTAGAAATTAGGACATCATTAGGTGGGAGATTATTTGGAACTTACTCAAAAGTGATAACATTAGCTTGCTGCATTGCGGCCCAAAAATGGAGAAGAGAAAAACCCACTGAGAACAAGAAATAGATAAACTAAAATTAGAACTAGAACAATTAAAGATCAAATAAGAGATCTTAGCTAAAGGAGAAACTAGTCACCCACAAAATCAAAGACAAAATATATGGTATACCAATTATTCTAAAAAGGCCACCTTAGAAAATAATGCCCGATTCTAAAGGAAGAAAAAAGAGCTATTGCACTTAGAGTAGACCTCATGGCAACTCTTAGAAAGACACAAACAATCAATTTTGCAATATGTATACATAAAGGATCCTCATTTTGTATACAAACTAAGTGAAATAAGGGTATTCAAAAGAGAACAATGAGCAATAAATAACTCTATAAACAATAAACAATCATTCATATGTCAAAATAATGCATCCATAGATAATAAAACCCCATCCATAAGATTTAAAGGCAAGAAAGTATTGAAGATTGATTAATCATACAATATAAAGGTTAGAAATAATTCAAAATTAGTGAGGTGTGCATGGTAAAAAACTAAAGGCAATAGCCTATGAGAGTCCATAATGATTAATCTAGTAAGAGTTTATAATCCAAGGGTAGGTTGATAGGGTCAAATAGAAACCACCAATGAAACTCCAAACCTAAGCTAAATGTATCAATGGAATATAATAAAAGGTGGATCCAAACCCTAATATGATCTAACCACAATTTATAAATCTAAACTTTGGAGTGTGAATTTGATCCTTATTGAACATTAATATTTTTGTTTCATTTTTTCTTAATGCATGCATCTTTGTGTGTGCAAAATGTTTTTTATTGACATGGGATGTCTCCCCTTTGTCAAACACTTGTGATACTAATTTGATGACTTTTATAAATGATCAAAGAAAATAAACAAGTATGCAAGAGATGCCCTAGATGATATTGCAAGTAGATAATACAATAATTAGTTATTTGATTTAATGATCCTTGAATTATTTGAAAATATATTATGAATTACTCAATAATCTTTAGTTATGTAAAAATGAGCTAGGGTTAGTGCTTAAATATAACTCTAAGTGGAGAAATGAAATGTTTTGTGCTTTGAGTTGACATCTAACAACTAAGTGGAGGACAATAAGAAAGCCCAATATTTGAATATGAAATTTAAAAATTCTAAGGCCATTCTTACAAATCACAATCTAACCTCTAAGGTCACTTGCACAAATTGTGGTTATGACCTTAGATTTTAAAAAATAGATAAAATTAAGGCTCAAAATTAGTTCCTGTTGATGCCTAAAAATGTCAAGCAACAACCTTATGGGAAACTTAGTTAATGGGGGGACCAATTGCGCTAAACTGAGTGACCTTCGAGTTTTTTAAAGAAATTGACTCTTTCTGTATTTGGGGGTTTGGAATGGGAAAAGGAAGCAGATATATAAAATAAATATCTAACCTAAGGCGATGCGCCAAGATGTAGGTGTGAGCACAGTAAATCTTCCTTTTAGATGGGATTTAAGGTCCCGCTCGACAATCTGCATGTCCAAAAATAACAAAGAGCATAGATGAAAAGCCTAAGAAGCTTATAAAATAACATAAAATAACTTCCATACACATTTACTAAAAAGAAGAGTCCAAGACATGGTCTGAATCAACAAACTTATATTGAAATTATAGAAGTTCTACAAATAAACTACTCAATACAATGATAGCATAGTATAATGTTTTTTCAACAAACTAAGAAACAAAAAGGTTGAACAACAATGGCACAGTATGTGAGTCTTAATACAATAATATAAACAAATACAAAGGCCTAGTGTCATTCCCAAATTTCTCTGTGTATTCTCCAAACTCAGAACCACTTTTTAGAAAGTTGAAGTAGTATATATAGAAAATTCTCCCATCGCCTGAGAGCTAGTAACTGAAAATATTTCTAAGCACGAGCAATGATGTTCGTCCCAATAATTTTCCATGGCTGTTGCAACATAAAATATTTTGAATCATAGAATGTTGTCACCTTCAAACTAGATGCATCCCCTGTGAATGATGATTGTGGTCCTAGTATGGAAGCAACAAGATTCCCATGCAAACATGTGTCGCTCACCCACAGAGTTGGTTAGGACATGTGGCAATAGGATGGGGCTCATCATTCATTCTTCCCTTCCGGCAATGACTGTGGGGTCTTCCAAATGATGCCCGTAGAATGATGCTATGTGGCATGTAGGCAGAGCTCGGTAGAGAAGCAAAGGGGAGCGGGTTCATAAAGGCCTGTGTTGTTGACACGTGGAGGCATGAGGGGGCTTGATAGAGAAGAAAGGGAAGAAATCATTCTAAGGAGTGTGTGACGGACACGTGGAGGCAGTAGACGAAGCCCTTCAAAAAAGGGCCAGAGATATTCAAATACATGAGGCGTGGATTGGGGCTAAGCAAAAAAATATTATCAACCTGAAGGAAGCTCAAGGGTTTTTAATCCACAACTTTTGGCAACTACCAGGGGCGTTTCGCTTGCGGAATGGGAACCCAAAATTTTTGGTTCGAAGACTAGGGCCTTATTCAATGGGAAATGGAGTTAGAGCTTTGAGAGCGCATTCTGCAGAGACATCTAGTCATCCTCAGATGTCATCGATATGGTGTGCAAATTCTCTTGAGCCTCATGCAAATTATTACTTCTTTGAAGGGCAGATCCATGGATATCCCGGTCTTGGACTCAAGCTGAAATAACAGTCATGCTATCTAATGGGTGACGCCTTCAATGTCCTTAACATTGGGGGGTTGAATGAAATCCTAAAAGGTGGAAAAATATTATTGGTTTTCCTCAATATTTGTTGCAATGTGCTCTATTGTGGCCATCGAATCATTAGAGAGAAATGAGGAGGGCAAGCCCATCTGCGTCAATTGGGAGAATTTCATCTACATATTGTTCATTGTTTGATTTAATGTTGTCGAGCAATCACTGACATAGAAGATGGTCGCATGGAAACAAAAGAATTATTTTTCCTTCTTGGCAGCTGACCTATGGTCTTCAATCCCTGTGTTCACCAAGTCTTCATTCGCCACCGTGTACAACTTATCTAGCAACTTCTTTGCCTTGAGCACCCTTTCCTTAATGAACTGTGGGAACTGCTCAATTGTTCCACACACCTCTTTGCTCTAACCTACTACTTTTGCCATGAATTGAAGTGTCGGCTGAAGAGTCAGATAGAAATTCTTGACTTTCTCCCAGTAGGAGATATATAGTTGTTGGCCCATTGAAAGGAGATCTGACTGAGTAGCAAGGGTTTGGGGAGGATTCTTCAAAACACCAATTTTTGTCTCCTTTGGTCTGACATCCTGTGTTAGCTCTTCAATTCTCTTATTTTCTATGGAGAGTTGTACCTGCAAAGTTTCCAACTTGGCATCCTTGCTTCACAATAGCTCCTCAGCTTGGCTTCGGGTTTCAGATTCCTTTTCTAAGGAAAGCTTTACTTCCTGGATTTCCTTTTCGAGTTGAGCTTGTTTTCCCTGGAGCTCCTTTTCTTTCTGCTGCATTTCCTGCTCTAATTGAATTCTTTGTTGTCAAAGCTCTTTAGTTTTCGGTTGCATCTTCTCCTTTGCATAAGCCAATCGATCTTGTAATTCTTGGTTTTTCTGTTGCAGTCTAGTGACTAGGTTGGGATCTGGGGACTAGAACTTTGCAAGTTCCGCCTAGATTTTAGCACTTTCAGCCTATGCTTGTTGAGATATTTGTCTAATTTTTGCTTCCCTTGCCTTGTCCTTCTTCAGTAGGACCTCCATCCTTTCCTTGACATTCTTGAGCTGGTCTTCCTTCTCCAGTTCGCAACTATGCTTGAGGAAGTCACTAGTCACCACTTACTGAGATCAACTCAACTTTCTCTTGTAGTTGGGTTACACGCAAATCAATCCCTACAACATGGATCATATAATCCTCAAGTTGCATCTCCCCCTATGGTTTGATGGTGTTTGGATGCATGGTTGAAAAATGCAACGACTATTGAAATTCATTGAAAAGGGTTTGCACGCATGGCTCGGTCTGCTTTGCAACATCTTTGTCTTTTCTCTTCTGGACCCTGATATCCTGTGTTGCTTTTGTTCGATCACCTTCCTCAATAAATTATGTTGGTGATCTAATTAGCTCGCTAGCGAAGGGCACACCAGGAGGAAGAACAAAAGGGAATGAGATATTTGTGGTCTCAACTGATGTCTTCGAGAGAGAGAGATTGTTAATGGGGAGAGTGGGGGAATGTTATACCACAGTCCAATCTAGGAAGTGACAAAAGGACTCATGGGGAGTGGTGGCAATAGCGGAGATGTAGAGGATACCATCTATTGGGCAAGTTGAGTTAGAGCTGATATAGTGGGAGTAAAAGGAGTAGTAATGGCAGTTCCAGATTGGGATGCGACAAAAGGTGGAGCAGACTTCGAGGGAGTAAAAGTTGCTTGTCTAATTTGGGAGAATTGAGAGAAACCTTCCGCAGGCATGGAAGTAGCAAAGGAAAGGTTGACACTTGAATTAATTGTGGGAATGGATACAATAGAGGTAACCAAATATTGTGAAGTGAGGAGAGGGGGAGAGAAAGATACCTGAGATGTAGAGGACTCTGGTCCTTAGATCATTGTAGGTTCTTGTGATCCTTCTCCAGAAGTTGCTTCCGTGTGCGACCTCTTATCGAGTGGAGAATTGTCCACCTCTATGAAATATGAAGGTTGTTGGGATACCCTGAGTCTTTTTGCAGCCCATGTGTGTGGCCGTGAGGCCTTCGACTATGATGTAGTCATCCGCACTCTCAGTGGAACCTTGTCGAGTTGCTTCATCACTTTTCTAATTTTATGCGCTAGGGCCTTTTTCACCTCCTTTCCCTTTGTTGTATATTTCTTAGCTTCCTCTGGATCTATATCCTTATCATCACTTGCATCAGTATCTTCATGCCCTCTATCCCATAGATAATTGAATCTTTCATCCTTGTTTGTCTCCTAGAATGGGACATTAAGGCATTTGGTCTCTTGAAGATAAATCCAAAATTCTGCAATTTTCTCTTTGCTCTGTTGCCAATGCTTGGCCAATTCATTGCGAAGGGTGGACCCCATTTGGCGCTTCTCATTAGGCTTCTCCAAAGGAAAATAGAAAGAGAGCCATAGCAGCCTCCTATCTCCAGTAGGAACATAGACCAAGTCCACAAATAAATCATCCTATTCTGACTGTGGATTCCCCTGAGCTTCCCAGTAAGGCTGGGAGTTGTGAGTCACCTTAATGTTTAGGTCTACTAATTCATTATCGAGGTTATATTGCCACTTGTCACAAATTAATACCAACCCCAGATGAGCTAACTTTTCTTCTAGCAGACCATGTGTCTACTTCTTTACCATTTTCACCATTTTGAAGCTCAAAGGGCAGAAGAGAAAACCTTTCTTATTTTTCCCTCCATAAAAGTTTTTATTGCTAATTTCTAGTTGTTGAAATACCTCAAGGGCCAACACCCTATTTGTGATGCATACCGGGAGTTGGAATGGCTCCTCGATAAATCCATGCAACCTAACAAATGTGAAATCCTCCCCTGGAAACCAATCACAAGGAGGATGAAAACTCTGCATCCACCCTGTTTGCTCGGCAGAAAGCTGATAAAGCTTGCCATCCTCACTAAAATCTTGCAAAATCGGAGTCAGGAAACACTCAAAAAATGCATAGTAATCATAAGTTACAGAAAGGAGGGGAGTCCGCACAGAAAGTGGCCTTCTTACTCCATTTTCATCAAAAATATCCAAGTCCATGTGGTTTCTAAAGAAGTTAGGGTTCTAGTGTAAAAACATGTGACCAAGGAGAGAAGAAAGCCTAAACTTATGTTGTGTGCTATATTCGTTGATTTGGTTCAACATTTCCCAGATGATGACTTCCGCGAAGTCATACCAGAATAAAGAATGTTGCCTTCTCAACTAATAACCTAGACCCATTTGAAACTCTTCCACATACAGGTGTCGTTGTCCATGCCGCAAAAGAAATCCATCATAGAGAAGGCCTCCTACAAGTCCGAGTTAAAAGCATTGTGTGTGACCAAAATCTGTGGTGGCTTTGCTAAATCTTCCTTAGGCCTTTTGGTTTCTTGGTTATAAAAGTTCAGAGCAAGATCTCTGGTCTTCCAGAACTCTTCTGCTTTTTCTGGAGTGAACATCTCCATCCGTTCGGCTCTAGAGCCCCTTCTGGTGGGGATGCATAGCATATCCCTGATAGCCTCCACGCTGATCACAACAGTTCATGGCCTTCAAAGGCACAAATATCTTGGTTAAAATGCTAAATGCACTCATGAACTAGTTCCAGGCGGTAATGCACAAAAGGAACCATATGCTATGGGAGACCATAGAACCATAGCTTGTGCTCCAAAGACTGTTGGCTACTAGCTTGTTTCATTCTCTCATAGGCTACTTCCCTAAGACTCTTAGAGTTGGTTTTAAGGATGGGGTTGTGAATGTTATCCTATTATTTTGTTATTAGGGTCTGGTTCCTGTGAGCCTTCTTCTCCACATCCCGCGTGCGGATCCACTTTGACTTATTTGGTATCCTAGGTGAAGCATAAGAGATGTCACTAAAAAATATTGTTGGAAATAGGATGCCATTTAATTGCAATCATAAACATTATTTATTTCATGTATCTCCTAAGTACTTGGAAAGTGTTCTCAAACACTAGGATTAGAAAGAGGTTAATATTGAATGAAATAATCATGTTAATTGATATTTGTAATTAATTCTAAATGATAGGAGCACGTGAGGGCATCCAAGATGAGTTCCTAAATAATAGGAGCACATGGGGAACCCACATGGAAGGTGGAACCCACCTTGAGTTAAGTTAACTATTTGGAGAAAAAGATAACACTTATGTAATGCATGTAATGATCCTAAAAGTTAGGGATTGATGTTTACATGCATGAAGTTCAGTTCAGTTCAATTTAGATCAGTTCAATTCAGTTCAGTTCAGTATTAGTTTAGTTCAATTTAGTTCAATTCAATTCAATTCAGTTATCCTCAGTTGCATGTAGTTAGTTTCAATTGAATGCTAGTTGACTTCAGTTAACTTGGAATGCATGACTAATGACTTGAGTTGCATGATAGATAATAGGTGACTACTTTCAGTTAACATGGGATGATCATTCTTGCATGAATGGTGGAGAGATATGTTTCAGTTAACAGAGAATGCCTTGGACCCACCTTGGGCGCCTAAGTTGGCTTCTTGGAGTTAACACTTTTGCATGTTAAGATATTTCAGAAGGCTAAGTTAAGTGGGCCCATTCTTGGGCGCCAACTTTAAGGATAAGCTTTGAAGATTTATTTAGAATAAAGGTTGAGTTATGACTTCAGTTTGGGATGCCCAAATGGATGAAGGAGTTGATTTGACATTGTTCTTCACGGTAGAACTCTACTTGCAAGAGATAGGCATAGGTTTTTGGTGACAAGATTTGAGCTTTGTAATTGTAACTCTTTGGAGTTTACAAGGTTGATTATTGCCTATTTATCGCAGGCAAGTTGAAGAGAGTTTGTATCAATTTTTATTGCAGGTTGTGAAGAAGATTTGTTGAAGGCAAAAGAAGCATCTCAAGGAAGGATTGGAATTATTGTAATCTTATTCAAAGATTAAATAATACATTGATTCTTGGTGGAGTTTTTTCCCGAAAGGGTTTCTCCAAAGTATATATTGTGTATCTTCTAATATTCTATTTAATTCTTCTACAACCTTTTGTCTTCATTCTACAAATGTTAAAATGAATTAATCAGATAATCACCCACAAAGAATTTGTAACAAAGAATACATATTTAGATCAGAAATCATAAAGTCTTACAAAGTATTAAGCTACATAAACACCTTAATTTTCAACAAATATTGGCCATTGGTGTCGCACGTATAGCATCAAACAAGCTTTGGGTCGCCTCTCCCTGTGCTTCCATATGAGGATTTTGGGCCATTTCAGAATTTTGTGGACCTTTGCTATGCCCAAAATTTCTGAAATTAGCTTGGGTTCTTCAACAAATTTCGCACTTGAAGCTTTTTACACTGAATAGCGTACTCAAGAAACTCTTCACAATGTTGTTCCTTCTCATGCAACACTTAGCCTTTTTCTCAATTTAAAGTTGTAGACAACAGTTGCCTTTTTGCAATAAATTCAACATGTACCACCAACTCTCTTATTCATGTGAAATGAATTCTTTGCCTTTTGAAAAGACAATAATTCATAATGACGATTAGTCATTATGTCCTACAACGCGATTTCCTAGGAAATTAAGCCAAAGATTGAAGGCATACAAAACCTTTCACATTCTTTACAATTAATATCTTAAAAAGAATGATTAAGCCAAAGGTGTAATGAGTACACAAAAAGATTTAAGTTCATCTTTGGAGAGTGAAAACTGCCCACAACATGACACATTGGCACTTGACCATGCAGACGAACACTTGGGACTGCCACCGGTTTTAGCTAATTAATTACTTCTTAAATTCACACACAACAATTTGTACATAGCAGATGCAGTTGGGTGGGATTATCGAGTTGGCTCTTGATGGGATTTTCAAGTTAAATCTTGATAGGATTTTTGAGTTAATACTCAATCAACATCATGCTTATCACATGCATGTACCTTGGCTATTTCTATAAATAGACCCAAAGACATCAACAAAATTGCACTTGGTAATTGAGATGAATTTACATTTGGTAGTTGGGATTAGAGATAGGTGCAATGAATACTCCAATTAGGCTCACTAGCAATAGGTCTCAGGTAGCTTTTCTAGGTGAAATTTCTAGCAAGCATCTGAAACGCATGACAAAGAACAGACATTCTTTGGAAATTATAGCAATGAAGTGGGTATTAGGTAGGAATTTCCTAGAATATGAGGATAAGTATAGGGTTAATACTGATATTTTCTCCCATTTTGTTGCCTCCTTGCTTGATATATAAGTACCTAAGTAGATGATCCTGCGACTCATAATGGAAATCTTCCTGAAGTGCTACCTTGCTGGCCTTGGCGAAGTTGTGACAAATGTAGTGTATGGCCATGGTCTTCCCACAATGAGTGACCTCCATAGACACATTGAAGAAGATGCAATGGTGTCATGGGTGCCATTCTTGAGTGGGTTCTGCATTCTGACCATTGGAGAGCACTGCTAGAGAGTTACTCATGCTTGCCACTTCCTCCTGAGATGCTACAATGTGGTGTTGTTCTATGATGTGGAATGGTACATCGATTTTAGAAACTTGGTGTTTCCTCCACTGCTTGCCATTATTGTTGTTGATGTTGATGTTGTTGTTAATGCTCCTGCTGTTGTTCCCAGTGCTATTGATGAAGTTGTTCCAAATGTTGTTGATGCTCCTACCCCCATTTGAAGAATGAAATCATGTGTCCCATTTTTTTGTATATATGCCTTGAAAGGATTTTAACACATATGCTTGAAAAACTACATAGTATATATATATATATATATATATATATATATATATATATATATATATATACTTGAAAAGGATGGCATGAGAGCCATTTTAGAATTGTAATATCAAAGTATATAATACCGTATAATGAATATACAACTTTTTAATCAATTTTATGTCTCTTTTGCTTTCTCTACTTCTTGTATTATGGGTTGATTCTACTTCCATGAGTTCCTTTATCTACTTCTTGCATTATGAGTTCCTTCTAGAAAGACCAAACGAACAAAAAACACAAACGAAATTTACATAATTACATATCTACACTGGAAAAGTGGTTAATAAAGCTTAATTAAACAATTTGAGGTGGATTCTGTTAACTGGAATCCCCAATGATTTTTTTTCATATTTTCCAATTCAAGTGCATTATGTTGCTTGCATTGAATAATTTGAAAAGGGCCTTCCCAAAGAGTATCAAATTTTCCATGTTGGCCAGGCTTTGCGACCCTCTCGTTAAATTTTAGCACTAAGTCCTCGCATTTAAGACCCTAGTTTGAGGTCTTCTTGTTGAACCACCTTTTAACCATATGTTGGCGGTTAGCCATGGTTGTCAGGGATTTTTCTCTTTTTTCCTGCACCTTCAGCAACTCAGCCAACCAGATCTCCATGGCTCCATTCTATTTAACTTTTAGAGATTTGAGTAGTTGTAGTGCAGGAATTTCCATGGAGATGGGCAATAGCGCTTCCTTCTTGTATACCAGCTTGTACAATGAAGTCTTAAGGACTTGCTTAGGAGTTATCTGGTCTGCCTAGAGCACTGCCCAAAGGTTCTTATGCCACTCTTTTTGATGCTCTAACTTGATTCTTTTAATGAGTCAGACTAGATTTTTATTAGTCGACCCAGCTAGACCATTTCCCTGCAGGTAGTAGTTTGAAGATGTTTTTAAAAATATGCTATGATCGAGTGCAAATTGGCATACCTTTGAGCCCAGGAAATCCTTAGCGTTGTCAGAGATGGTGGTCTTCGGTGGGCCAAACCTTGTCACCAGTTCTTCAAGAAAGTTCACAATCTCTGCCTCTGTTGAATTCTTCAGGGTCATGGCCTCGGTCCATTTGGTAAAATATTTTGTAGCAGTGAGGATCCATTTGTGTCTAGCACTAGAGGTGGGATTAATCATCCCAATAAAATCAAGGCCCCATTGTGCAAAGGGTTCCTTAGTAACTATTAGATTTAGGGGCATTGTTGAGTTCTTCCTTCTTCCTATGAAGAATTGGAATTCTTTGTAGGCTTTAACCAGAGAGTTTGAGTCATTGAATAGTGTAGGCCATAAATATCTAGCACACATAATTTTGATGGCAATAGTCTTTGCAGAGAAGTGTCCACCTGCAGGACTATTGCAAAATATGTCTAGAATTTTCTTTGCTTGCTTTGTGGCGACGTATCACAATAGAACGTGATTGAAGTTCCTTTTGAAAAGGACCCCTTCAATGAGTGCATATCCACTGTTCTGCAATTTATAGAATCTTTTCTTCTGAGAAGGGAGGCCCGTTGGGTATTTCCCAGTTTGCATGAACCTCATTTGATTTGCCAACCAGTAGCCTTCATACTCAGATTCATTTGTTAGAACAAGCTCAGGTTGTTCCTCTTCAGCTCCCATTTCTTGATCATGTGCCAAATACTCACATAGTCCTCTCCCTTGGATAGTCTTCGTGGGCCTGACCTCGATGTCATATTCTAGGATCTTAGTAATCCAGTTGGCCCTTTTCTTTGTGATTTCTCCTTCCATAATGTATTCACGCACACTAGAATGCATGACATATACTACCACCTTGTTGCAAGATACGAGGTGTCAAAACTTCTTGAGCCCCTTAACAATGGTGAATGCTTACCTTTCAACAAAGTTATAATTCATTTCATAATCCTTTAATTTACAAGAGTGGAATGCTATCAGATGTTCTCCCCTTCCTTCTTCATCTTTTTGGGTCAAAACAGTAGCAATGCTGAATTTGCTACTAAACACATGCATTATGAAGTCCCTTGATAGGTATGGGTTTACTAGCACATGAGCTAAAGAAATAGCATCCTTAACCTTTTCAAAGGCTTCTTTGGCCTCTTTTATCCATTTGAATAATTGATCCTTCTTGAGCATCATGGTAATAGGTCTAATTAGTCTTGCAAAATCAAAAATGAATTTTCTCACAAAATTTACCTTCCCCAGAAAGGACTAAACTACCTTCTTGTTGATTGGTAGGGGAAGCTCCCTGATTGCCTTTACCCACTCTGGGTCAATTGCAATTCCATCTTTGGACACCACGTGCCCCAATAATTTTCCTTGCAGAACTCCGAAGACACATTTTTTTGGGTTCAAGGATACCCCGAACTCCTAACATCTTTTAAAAACCATTTCTAGATGGTCAAAATGATCATCTTTAGAATTAGAGAATACAGTCAAATCATCCAAGTATATTAAGATAATTTTGTTGATTAATTCTCTAAAAGCAATATTCATTGCCTGTTGGAAGGTAGTTCCTGCATTTGAGAGACCGAAGGACATTTTCACGTATGCAAATGTTCCCCACTTGGTAGTGAACATTGTTTTGTGTTGGTCTTCCTCTCTTACCTGGATCTGGTTGAAACCAAAGAATTCATCCAGTGGAGAAAACATTTTTGAGCCAACCAGTGTTTGCAAAATAAACTCCATGGAGGGAAAGGGGTAGTGGTCCTTCATGGATGCTCTATTTAGGTCCCAAAAATCAACACACAGGCGGATGTCTCCATTCTTTTTTCGGATAGGAACTAGGTTGGACACCCATATGTTGTGCTTGATTGGGAAGATGATCCAAGATTGAATTAACTTTGTCAACTCTTGCACCATCAATGCTTCAATCTTAGGATTTACTGGTCTTTGCTTCTGGCGGATAGATTTTTCTCCTTCTGTCAGTTCTATAGTATGTTGGATGATTTCGGGGTCATATCCCTTGAGGTCATCATATGACCAGGCCACTACTCTTTCATATTTTTGACAAAATTGGATGAGCCTTTCTTTATCATGTTGCGGGACATCCTTTTCGACCTTGAACTTCCTTTCGTCCCCAACCTAAAGATACGCATAGTTACTTTTGTCTGCTACAAACTTCCTCTTGTCATTCCTTGCATTGTCACAATCGAATAGGTTTTCAAGAGTGACCAATCCTTTTGGAAGCTTGTTGGACCTCAACTGAATAATTTTCCCTTCACAGGCCTCGACAATTTTTGCTTGGAGTTGCTCAATGGACTCTCCTGACTGTTGGATGAATGAGGTGGTGTGTTCATCACTTTCGAACACTTGCCAGCTCTGGTCATTATCTAAGATTGTCGGTTGAACAATCACTCTCACATAGTGTATGTTATGAATTAGGTAAGAAATAGGGTCAAATTGAGATCTGATTGTTGCCATGCGATTTACATTTTCATTTTACTTTTTGGGCACTGTCTAGATATTAAAGGCTTCAAAGCTTTCAATCAGGTCCCAAACTTTATGTCTATAGGATCTCATGTGGACATTCTTGGCTACAAAGATCCCTTGGACTTGATTGACTACTAGCTCAGAGTCTTCAAACACCACTATTTGTTTAACACCCATCCATTCCACAAGACTTAGACCCTGCACTAGGCCTTCATATTCAGCTTCATTGTTTGAACAGACAAACTAGAAGCAAAAAGACCTGTGTGTCTTCTCATTGGATGGGGATGTCAAACATATCCTGGCTCCATATCCTGGCTCCTGCACCAACTTTACATCTTGCTCCATTGAAATGTAGCATCCATAGCTCTGAGGCTTGACCACTTTTGGATTCCTTCATGACCTTCAGAATCACTTGATCTTCATCATAGATGACATAGGTTCCCAATCAGGTGGCATGATAATTTCCAAAAGGATCAGTGTCTATATATTCACTCAAGAGGACCTCTTCTTGATCAGTCTAGTCTTTGGTCACCTTCTCATCCTCTAGTAGTTCAAAAAAATACATTTCCTCCTTGGTGATAGAGGTATGAGCGGCCTCAAAGTTGATCATGGCTTCATCTGCCACATGTTCTGAATGTAGAGGTTTAGATACTATATTCATTTTAAATCCATGTTTGGTCTTGAGGATCAAGTGTGACCAGTCCAAGGAAAGATATCCACCTATCTTGAAAGTGAATTCTTGGGATAAGCAAAGACCGGACATGGGGGGAATGTCTATGATCACGGTATCTTGTGAAACTATGATAATAGGGAAAGATAATAGAGTCAAGGGGAGGTCCTTAATGAGACCTATGGTTTCAACCTTGTTCCCATCAAGTTGCATAACCCCTCTTTTTAAAATTTCATAGCTAAGTCCTAAGGCTTCAACTATCTGCTTGGGCATGACCGTGGTACTAGCACCAGAGTCAATCATAGAATTATGTAGCAAATTCTTATCGACAATGAGAGTCAAGAAGAAGGGTTTCAGTTTAGGCTTACCTTTACTTTCAGTAGAAGCTTCCTCTCCACTATTTGTGAGGACTTTAGGTTGAGGTGGAGAATCGATGGCCTTCCCTTTGGAGGGTTTCTCTGCTGGCTCCTTGTTGGTATCTTTGAGTAGGGCCATTTGCAAGAATGACTTTTGCTTCAGAATAGCTAAGATGCCCCAAAGAGATACATTATTAGAGGATTTCTTCAATTGTTCCACCACATTGAATGGCAACAGATTCAAAAGCTTATGTTCCTTAGCCTTTGTTACAACAATCTCCTTTCACAGTTGAATTTGCTGTGCAATTGTGGAGGAACTAGGAGTTTGGTTGGGGACACTTTTGGGCTACGGGATGACTGGTTCACCCATGAATCTCCTCTTAGAGTGAGTGTTATAATTTGATTGCACTTGCGGGGCCTTGGATGTGGAGGCCTCATTTTCAAACACCGCTTCCTCTTCTTCCATCCATGAGAAGAGCTCGTGGTCTAGAGCTATGTCTGTCTCTTGCTCTAGGGACATTCCTTGCATTTGCACGGTGAGTACCACATTTTCCATTTGTGGAGAGGCATATACATAACCTCTTGAATCTGATGACATGCCTTGACTGCATTGTTCTGTCACTCTTTGTTGTAGATTGTCGCATAAACAATTTTGGGGCATATGTGCTTTGTTGTAGGGGAAGCACTAGGGATTGATGTCATCAATGAAATTATTTTTCCCCGCTGTTAGCTCTCTACTCAAGCTTGGGTGAGCATTTTGTAGTGGAGTAGGCATTGTCACCATCTGATTATTTGTTTGAGTCTGTGGATTTGTGCGCGAGCCTCCTTGGAACTAATTTTGCTAGTAGGAAGATCTTCTGCCTTGATAATTTTGGTAGGTTGGTTTTAGAGGCATGGATTGATTCTGCTTGATGGTAGTTATTTCATTTGAGATGCTCCACAACAACTCCTTGACATCACTCATCTCATCTTTTGAAGAATTAGACACATAAGCAACACTCTACATTGCGCTTAGATACGCATACATAGATTGGGGAGGAGCAGATGCACTAGTAGATCCTATCTCCTGGGAAAGAATCAACAACTTTGCAAATATAGGCATCGTGAGCCAAGGTGGTAACTTTATGGCATCGAACAAATTATTCTCCACCTAAACAATAATGCTATATGCACCTGACAAGGTGTTCCCACCAAGGGACTAGATCATCACTGGAATGTCAGCATTTAGAGACTTCAGATAGAACATGAATGCCAAATCTATGGGTGGATAGATTCTAGGTTGAATCCTTTGCCAAGTTGTGTGAAACAAGGCATTAAAGTCAATCATGGCTTCCTAAGGGGCCTGCTTTATGGTTGCCAGCTGCTGAAATAGTGAAGACCGATCTCCATTGTTTGAAAGTCACTTGTAGAAAGGATCTCTGAGTTGATCCCAGGTATTGATAGTATTGGCTCCCAAAGTGTGATACCAATCTAGCGCTCTACCTTTGAAAGAGGCCGCGAGCAACCTTAGCTCAACATTTTGGTCGATAACACCATGCACCAAACACACGTCCACCACATCTTGTAGGTGTTGAGATGGTGTTTTTGAGCCTTCCACTATGAATTTTAGTACAACTTTTAAAGTAGAGGTTGGGATAGAAGCCCAAATGACAGGTGCTACTGGTGCTACAAGAGGGCTTCTAGCATCCCACACCACATAATTTCTATTAGCAATCAACAACATGGCTGGTGGAGGGATAAGAACATTCATTGGACATGTTCTTGTTCGTACTGTTACTAGCAGTGGCACTAGTAGGCCAGGGTTGTTCGCGGTTTGGGATCTAGTAGTAGGTCGATGGCTCATACACCCACTTTAGATTTAGATACATTTAAGTAGTCCCACCAGGCATGCCAAAAAAAGAAACTGTTGATGCCTAAAAATGTCAAGAAATAATGTTATGGGAAAGTCAATTAATGGGGCCCAGATCGATTGCGCTAAACTAAGTGACCTCCAGGTTTTTTAAAGAAGTCAGCCCCTTTTGTATTTGGGGGTTTGGAATGGGAAAAGGAAGTAGATATATAAAATAAAGATCTAACCTAAGGCAATGTGCTAAGATGTAGGTGTGGGCATGGTAAATATTCCTTTCAGATAGGATTTAAGGGCCTGTTCAACAATCTGCATGTCCGAAAATAATAGAGAGCATAGATCAAAATCCTAAGAAGTTTATCAAATAACATAAAATAACTTCCATACAAATTTACTAAAAAGAAGAGTAAAAGACATGGTCTAAATCAACAAACTTATATTGAAATCATAGAAGTGAACTACAAATAAACTACTCGGTACAATGATAGCACATTGTAATATTTTGTCAACTAACTAAGAAACAGAAAGGTTGAACAACAATGTCATAGTCTGTGAGTCTTAATACAACAATCTAAAACAATACAAATGCCTGGTGTCTTTCCCTAATTTCTCTATGTATTCTCTGAACTTAGAACCCCTTTTTGGAAAGCTGAAGCAATATATATAGAAAATCCTCCCACTACCTGAGAGCCAGTAATTGAAAAGATTCCTAAGCACAAGCAATGATGTTCGTCACAATGATTTTCCATGGTCGTTGCAATAGAAAAGATTTTGAATCATAGAATGCAGTCGCCTTCGAACTAGATGCATCCCCCGCAAATGATAACTATGGTCCCAGTGTGGAACCAACAAAATTACCATGCAGACACGTGTCGCTCACCCACAAAGTTGGTTAGGACACATGGCGACAAGACAGGGCTTGTTGTTCATTCTTCCCTTCCGGCGCTAAAACTCGCTACAGAGAAGACATGTGGAGTCTTTGTCTCAAGCGTCGATTGTGGGGTCCACCAAATGATGCTCGTGGAATGATGCTATGTGGCATGCGGGTAGAGCTCGGTAGAGAAGCAAAGGGGAGTGGGCTCACAAAGGCCCGCGCTACTAACACATGGAGGCATGGCGGGGATCGATAAAGCAACAAGGGAATAAATCATTCTAAGGAGTGTGCGACGGACACATGGAGGCAGCAGGCGAAGCCCTTCAAAAAGGGGTTGAAGATGTTCAAATACATGAGGCATGGGTCGGGGCTAAGCAAAACAATATTATCAACTTGAAGGGAGCTCAAGGGATTTTTAATCCACAACTTCGAGGAATGAGTGCAAGTTGGAAACATATAATTTAAGTTTTGTGCCAATTTTCAACAAAAAATGTCTCACTTCTACACTTATCATTACACAAGGAATAGTTGAATCAAAGTGAATCCAAAGCAAAAAGAGAAAAAATACATGATATGCAATCTTTATTTTAATTTTTATGGAAATTTTTATGTCAAACTTAAATCCTTTTTGCAATCCATTTGGAAGAACAAATCTAAATTGATACTTGTTCAATTAAGAGCTAAAAATTGAGAGGTATCCATTCTACCAAAGTCACTTGGGGCATGACCTCAACCTCATCCCTTATCATGTTAGGGGCCTTGCATTGAACAAGACTTGATCCTTGGTGGATTCATTCAAAACCATTTAACTTCACTAAAAAGCCAAATACCCTTTGACATTATTTATATTTTCACCATTACACACTTAAAATAATATAGAACACATACCTTGACCAAAGGAAAGAAATATAGAATTGACATTGTTTACATTTTTTATAAATACTGTTTGTATTGTCATTTATAAAATAATGTTAAACATATTCACAAAGAGGGGTGGGTGGAAAAAGTCACACCTCAAAAGTCCAAATGAGGCCAAGTTGAGAACTTAACACAAAAGCACAATTACAAATAACAAGTAGCAAGAACAAGATCAACTTAGGATGAGGAGGTGGATCCAATCATCTAATTTTCCTCATACATTAGTGGGGTCCAAAGTGTCCATATGAGGGTCCCATCCATCATTTCCATCTTTATCATTATCATTTTGATTATCTTTAGTAGCAACACAAATAAGAAAAATAGCAAGGGCCAACACTCGTTGAGGTTGAGGTGGCTAGTAGGTAGTGACCACCCTTGTTGAGAACAATCTCTTCTTACAAGAGGTGGAGAATGACCTTTATGAGAAGTGGGGGTTGGAATGACCTTGACAAAAAAACACGAGGCATTACCCTAATGATCCAACAACACCTAGAGGTGAGCAACTTCAAGTACAAATTTATTGGCTTTTGCTTGAATTTGCATAAGAACATTAGAGAAAATCATCATTTTAGAATAAATCAAGAATTTATGATTTACAAAACATAAAAAATAACAAAATTTCTTTTTAAATGCTAAAGAGAATTTCCACCTTGAAAGCATGCTAGTTTTGATTGTGGCCAATACCCTAGTAATATATGCCAAGAAAAAGGCTCAAACCTAAATGGCTTGAAGAAATCATGAATCTAGGTCTAGGAAACTTGAACTTTGAGACAAAACTAGACATAATCCTCAAGAGATTCTTAGTGATTAGAAAATGGATGAGGATCATCAATCCCCAAGTGGATTAACTTGGACCTGACATGAAGGCCTTAGAATAGAATACACCAAGCAAGATGTGTGAGTTTTGGATCAAGAATGACTGACCAAATGGTGTGGAATTTGCATTGCCAAATAGAAATTGGAGATTGCAAAAGTCATATTTGGTTAAAAATAGGCACCATAACAGATGTGGTGACAACTAAGAGCAACCTTTATGAGGCTTGTAATTTTAAAATGACATATTTGGGTACCATTTCCAATCCTTCCATAAAGGTTTATGAGATCTAACTCCAATTTTATGAATCATGCCTACAAAAATAACACCAATAACTATTTCAAAAATTTCACAATCTTGAGTGGATAAGTGAAATGTTGCTTTTGCTTGGGGCTAGGTTAATAAATTCTTGGTTGTTTTAGAAAAGAGATCAGTGATAGTCATGATCCCCTTTTTGAAAAACCTCAAAGCTTGAACCCATGGGGTTTTAGTAAAGGACCATTCTAGAATTGAAATATAGGAGGCCACCAAATAGATTGCTGGTTCATGGAAAGACCATTGCAAGAACTAGTGCCATTCTAAAGAAGTTAGGGTTTGATAGCTTCTCAAGCTCTCTAAATACTCTTAATCACAAAAGTCTCTTGGATTTGAGTGGGCTCTTTCATAAGAAGAAGGATATGAAAACCAATCCCCTCCAAGTTGCTCTCCCAAAAGGAAAACTAATAGAAATTCAATGTTGAAGCAAAATTTTCCATGCCTCATTTCCCTCTAAAATTGAATGATTCAATTGGCACACAAAGCCAAACCTTGGTTTTGGGTGGAGATAAGGTCCACACCTCCAAAATCATGTGGGAGACAACAATATTCCCAAGCCACATGGTGGAAACCTCTAAGAATCTCAAAGGAGGCCCAAAACAAGTTTCTAAGAAGCTTTTCAAGCTTCATATAGGAGGCTTTAGAAGGAAACCAACATGAAGAATAATAATTATGTATGGCTGCAAGAATCTTAGAACAAATTTGGAACTTCCTTGCTAAGGATAGGGGGTTATTAACCCAATACGCTAAGTTTTTCTCTATTCTAGATAAAATAGCTTGGCAAAGAACAACTAAAGATTCTTGGGAAGCAAACCGAATGTCAAAAAACTTGAATGTTTCTCCATGCCCAATCCATTTCCATCCATAAGAATCAAGTAGGGAGGCTTAGGCAAAAAAAATAATCCTATAACATTGAGTTTTTTGCCATTGAATGCTAGAACTTGAGGCTTCGTAGAAGATATCTAAGCAACAAAAAGTTTACTTAATATTGTTTTCCTCTTCCAAAAAGTGAGAAAAGAATCATCAACAAAATGTCCATTATTAAGTTGAGCCATATAATTAAGTAAAGAGATACCTTTGACCAACCCTTGTGAAACATAATGAGCCACAAGGTATCTAAAGCCTTCAACAACAAGAACATACAAGGTAGGAGATAAGGGGCATCCCTAATAAATGGACTAAAAGAGGTTAAAAACATTAGATTGCCAACTATTGATAGTGAGACATGCTGAAATATTAGAGAAAAACATGTAGAATGATTGCATAAAATTTATTTTAAAATTTTTCATTTTAATTGTTTATATTTTTACCTTATACACTTATAAAAAAAAAGAAAAAAGAGAAAGTTATACAACCCTTCTTGCTTCCTTCTATTAGGTTGGTGTTGCTGGAAGTTTCATACTCAAAAAATAGCAGATTTAACTCAGAAGTGAAGAATACACGGTGAATATACCTGCTTTCCTATAACAAATAAATAAATAATCCAATGGGACAACCCAAAGCGTCCCTCGCGGATATTCTCACCAAGATGCTCTGAAAATTTAAAGCCTGTCAACAAAACATGATCAAAACAGACGTAATTTCTTTGTTCAATTTCGTCACACTCGGATGTAAGTCAGTCAACACCCAACCTCAGTGTTAAACTCCCTCTTTCCAAGTCATTGATTTCTTGATTGGTGTCCCTCTTATCTTATGATGAGATTGGCTTTTAACTTAAAGTGAATTAATCTGCTGCGCTTGTTTTTATCAGATTTCAGATATCAGAAATGGGTTTCATCGGGGATGCATTTTTAACGCTGGTGTCATCAGTGGTGATCGTGGGTGTGGCCCGAGGTGTAACACTGGAGGTATTTCCAAATATACTGAACACTTCTGGAGATAACGTCACTCTGCAATGGAAAGGCATTTCTTCCCCTTCAGACTTAGACTGGGTGGGTATTTATTCCCCTCCCAATTCTGCAAATGATCATTTCATAGGTTACATTTTTCTCTCCTCATGCCCAAATTGGAAAAAGGGTTCTTGTTCCATAAATCTCCCCCTCATCAACCTCAGATCTCCTTATGAGTTCAGAATATTCCATTGGGACAAGTCCCAGGTTACAAATACCACTCCAGTGGACTCAGATCATAATCCCCTGCCCTCCACTGCCAATCTACTGGCCAAAAGTCAGGCTGTCACATTTCAGAACCCGAACCATCCGGCTCAGATCCACTTGGCATTTACTTCCAATGAAGACGAGATGCGTGTCATGTTTATCACCAAGGATGATTTCAAGAGCTATGTGAAATATGGGCTTGATGAGGAAGGGCTGCATGAGATGGCAGAGGCTTTGTCCCTCACTTACAAGCAGTCTGACATGTGTGATGCGCCTGCTAATACTACTTTGGGATGGAGGGATCCGGGTTACATTCATGATGCTGTCATGCAAGGACTGGAGCCAGGGAGGCGCTATTTTTATCAGGTAAATTCTTTATTTTACAGACTTTAAGATTCTGCAGTCCTGAATAATTCACAATAAAATTCTGGAAAAGAAAAGAAAAAATTAGATTTTTTTGAAATCGATTTTTCCTGGGGCCATCTCGCCGTCAAGATGATTGGTGAGATAGATTGCGAAGTCAAGCTACTTATATAGATCAATTTTGGGAATTCTTCTATTAAAGGTCAATATAAGGTGCTTAAATTTGCAATCTGATCTTTAATAGCAAAAATCATATAATGGATGAGATCAGATTGCAAATTCAAGTACCTTATATTGGCAATTTTTGAAAGCAAATGCAATCCGTAATTAACTACAAGATTATGCTTGTAAATTATTGGTCAAAAATGTTTAAAAATATTTTACCTATATTATGCTACTTGAATTTTCATTCAAATGACAGCGGAATTCCTTTGAGTTAGGCATTCAAGTATGAAGGATGACTTATAGTTATGCTTCCAGGGTTCTAAGATAAACTCTGTCTGTCTCCATGGTGTGATTTGCTTCTGATCTTGCTTGTTTAGGAAGATACGGGATGCTTGTAAATTATTGGTCAAAAATGTTTTAAAATATTTTACCTATATTATGCTACTTGAATTTTCATTCAAATGACAGAGGAATTCCTTTGAGTTAGGCATTCAAGTATGAAGGATGACTTATAGTTATGCTTCCAGGGTTCTAAGATAAACTCTGTCTGTCTCCATGGTGTGATTTGCTTCTGATATTGCTTGTTTAGGAAGATACAGGATGCAAGATATTGTAAAATATAAGTCATTTGACTAGGAAATGATTGGAGTGAGTTTTTCACATTTGTCAAAAAAAGCTTGAATGTTTCTCCATGCGCAATCCAAAAGTAATGCTATTTGACATTAACTCCAACCTCTCGAGCTGTGTACTCCGCCAGGAACTTCCTCCTCTATGCTGCTCTTTCACTTTCTCATTTTTTGTGCTTTGCAAGGGGAAGTTTGGATTGTTCTCCCAAGCCTCTGATGATCCAATCCTACCTCTTAATGTCCTTAAATAGACGCTGAGTCTTGCTTGTGCATAAGAAGAGTCTAGAATGAGAATTCAAAGATGAATTTTCAAACTGTTAGTTTCACATTCTTGTTTTTGTCGTCTGGATGAAACAACCCCTTCTAGCAGATTGGCAATCCCGTAACCACCCCTTTAGGGAACTGGGAAGTTTGAAACTGCCACTGATGGAACTGGCGGTTTCTGATGAAGGAAATTACCCATTTAGGAAATCTATAAGTTTTACTTTCGACGATTAATATAACTCAAGTTCACTGAAAGGTACCGGTTCAAGTCAACTCACTTTACCACTAATTCCAGTTACATTTTAAGCCGCTGTTAGTCACAAAGGAATCCAAGTTATCCAGACAAAAATAGAAGTGTATGAAAAATGAATCGTATTTTATCCTAAGAAAAGTAGGAAACAAATGAAAAGTGAGTCCTATGTTACTAGCAACATGAAATAGAAAGCAAATTGGGAAATGAATAGTTAGCCAGTTTCAACCAAAAGAATGACAAGTTGGGATTGAGACTTTCAGGTTGTCTTTAGAAGTGCAGATTGTGGTTCCAACACGTTCTGCAGTCTGCACTCAGGTTGGGTTGTCTCTGAGACCGTGTTGAAAATTGTAAGATTCAAAACTAAGACCTAGGTTTGGTTGACAGCTGCTCAATCACTGAGCTACTTGCCCATCTAAGGATAAGGATAAGGAAAGGAAAGGCCATACTCGTAACCTGAATGCATTATCACTGTAAGGATCAATGTGCCTACGTAAATAGAATCATTTCTTAAAAAACTAACATCTTGTGCATTTCGTGATGAGACTTTCAGAATTTTAAAACTTTTGCAAGCATAGAAAGTAAATTCCAATAGAAAAACAGCAATCGGGGCTATTGTCCATTTTGGGCATATGCAGAAACCATTACAGTAATCTCCACACAGGATAATCATTACAAGTAATTTAGAGATGTCAAATATTTATGAGTGTCATTGATATCATTGTTAACTTCTTAAATTATGATTAGTAACATGATTAATTCAATAACTAAATTGGTAAATATGTTAAACTGCTAAAAGTATACCCTGGAGTGTATACACCAGGTATAATCAACTAATGAAGTTTACAAGCACATAACACAAGCTTCAGAATCCACACGCATAAATCTTGACTTTAGTAAATGTAAATCAGGCTCAAGACAATGATCCGCATCTTTTTTGAGTGCATTCTTGCTATTTGAGCAAGAGCATCTACTCTTATCATAAGTTAATTATTGTCAGTAGGCCTATTAGTCAAATCTATCAGCATGCTTGTTACGATCTCATTAAACACCCCATGGGAAGCTCAGCCGCGCCAACATCATGTGAACTTCCATAATCCCACATCCCAATTTTTCTAACAATCTATTCTTGGTGCTGTGGAAATAGAACATGGACACACAAGTGGAAATATCAAATTTTGTAAACATGGGCATGCGAGGTGAACATACCATTTCTTCAGCATTTGGGAAAATTAAGGATGCATATTTGTTAGATTCTCACTCACATGAAGGTAAACCAGTTGTATTTGAAAGAAAATGGACTTGACGTGATCTAGTTAAATTGTAAATTATAGTGAGCTTGGAAAAATGCTAAGTTGTTGGTTCTGGTTTGGCTTGTGGTTTGGGTTTGTGGATCTGGCAAAATGTTTTTGGAGTTGGGTTCAATTTGGATTCTTCCAGAATCCATACATAATAAAAATAATTTTTTATATGTAACAGCCTAAAAGTAGGAATTAAGTTTAGAATACTATGTAACGTCATTTAATAAATAAAACCAACATAAACTTGAATGCCATTTAAAACATAATTGATAAATATTATAAAATATTCATGGTTCAAACTTCAAATTCAATATTAAAATAATAATGCCAACAATCAGGTTTCAGTGTCATCAGGGTCTTCAAAATCATCATCATCATCATCATCATAATGAACATTAGATGATATAGGAACATTTGAAGAACCACAAGTAGTACCATTGCCACTTGCATTAAAAGCATGCTCACTATCTAGCTCCTCAAATGCAACTTATTGTGAAGTGGAAGCATCTAAGTTTAGTATGCTTTGGCTCTATACTCCACAACTCCCTGTCCCTTTCCTTGTAGCCATGTTTGTGCAAAAGGAGACACAAGTTGGAATGCATTTACACTAAGTCCTCTGCTTTATTTGAGAGCAATTGGTTGTGCTTTACTAAGCGGTTGAAGGAGTATGTGCTCCAATTACTTTCAGATGCAAACGAACTAGTAACCTATTAAGACATAGTTCAAAGAGTTATTAAAAATTTAAAAAATTATAAGTGACACTTAAAAGATAAAAATAAAAATTTATAAAACTTTGATTGTAAGAGGTTGCAGGTGTTGGAATTGCTGGCCATGGAAGTGCCACCACTTGTGAGCATCCTACTTAACTTGTCATGAAGAGCTTCAATACTTTGACCATTGGATTCTATAAATTAATGAACTCATTTGTGACCACATTTTGCAGATCAAGATCAAGGAAGAGTCTACAAAATGCTGCTTTGTACCCTTTTGTGACTTCACAATTTTTATACAGAGCAATCCTCATTGACACAAAAAGAACCTTAGTACGATAGTATTTTTGGACTCAATGTAAAGGCTAGAAGATGTAGCAGAGTGGCCATTGTGTTCTATTTCTTTTCAATAATTTTGTGTGCTTTTTTGAGAAGAGTATTTTGAAGATCTTATTAATTCTCATTTATAATGGTCTTCATCTTCTCAATCAGTGAGTCAATGCCATTATAGATCTCTCCCAAGCAAAGCTTATACATGTCAGTATAACAAATCATTTTCAAAATGTGTTTTGTAAAACTAAAAAGATATTCCACATGATTATACCAATAGTCATGTAGGATCATTCACTTAATATTTGGTGCCCTTTTAGTGTTGGCTTGCCTTCGTATAGATCAAGTTTGACTAATGACCATGCTAGAAAGTGTCTCTTGAACTTTCACAAGTCATCTCAAGATGATTGTGTTGGAAGCAAAACGGGTTTCACAACCTATTAAAAAATAAAAATAAAATAATCAAAAACAAATTTCAAAGAATAAAACATAATCAAACTAAGTGTAAAAGATAAATTTCTAAGTAATTAAAGTGAAACATATAATTTAATATTATTTCGTTTACTTTTAGTAACTCAAATTTTGAAAATGATCTAAATATGCTCTAGGACATGTGATGGTTGATGACAAATCTCTTTGGCCTCTACATATATCTTTTTGATCCAATCAATTTTGCTACCAATTATTTGTAACATAAGGTTGAGGGAGTGGACAATACAAGATGTTTAAAAGATGTGTGAATAATTTTCTTCAACCAATAATTCAACCGCTCTACAATTCTTTGCATTGCCTGTTATGACTCAAATGATGTTAGGAGGCCCTACTTTTTCAATGGCTATAATGAGAATGTTAACAATAAATTGGCCATCTTTCACCTCCTCCTCATAATCCACAACACTAGAAAACATTGCTCCTTGATGGGACACTGAAATCACATTGATTAAGGGCCAATTTTTAGCATCTTTCTATCCATAAGAAATGGACAACCACTGTCTTGGTCTGTGAATTGTTTATGGGTTTTAAATGAATCTGCTACAAGCTTGATCTCATTTTCCAATAAGGTAACCTAGGCTCTTGTACCTTTTTGGAGCCTCATTAATTTTTTCACCAATTTATAATATAACGAGTGAACCACATTGAAATTCAATCCATTTGCATAGATATATCATGCTCTGTTTTGATTGACAATTTTTTGAGACTCATCTTGAATTGCCATTTTCAAAGGTTCCGTAAGTCTCTTATTTATAAGGGGTTGTTTTCGAGAAGTGGCAAAAAATGGGTGGCACTCTACCATAAAACAAGAATAAGATGTGGGTAGAGAGGGCTTTGTTCTTTGAAATCTTTTCTTTGCTAAAAGATGACTTATCCTGTGATATGTTGCTTTGTCTTTGCTGGTTCTGAGTTTCAGTTTGCTTTGTTGTTGATTTGTTTTGATGTAGTGATGAAATAATGCTTGTAAACAGCTACTAGGATGACTATTCAATTCTCTAAGATGCAAATGCAGCTCTTTTTGTATTTTCAAATGCAAATACATACTTTACTTATGCCGAACATGCACCTACAGCAACTAGTCATTTTAACAAACACTTGGCATGCATCCATGACCAAGTACAAGATAGCAAATGAATGAAATGCAGCTACTCCTTCTCATTAACTGAAATGCTTCAATGATTACAAAATCTTGCCAAGACTCTTGGCATACAATCCAAATATATGCAATTGATATAAACTCCTAATGGCAGCAGCTACCTTTTGATATGACAAGATTACAATGCATGAAACATGAATATGCAAATTACAAACTTATCAAATGCAATTTCAAAGCTGAATGGAACCTGAGAAACAGTGAATGTAGCCTTCAATGCATCGACTTCCCCGTGGTTCTATATGCTGGTCGGTTCCCCCTTAGAGCCTTGATTAATGACATCTATCAACAGCCAAAAGTCACCCTTTTCAATTAAAAGCAGCTCCCGATTATTTTCTGATGCCTATCACGTGTCTTCCTTGACCATGCCTTTTCTCAGTTAGGACGATGCCTGATGAATTCATTTTCTCCAGCTATGTGGACGGCTAAAGTTTGACTTCAGTCAATTATGCAGCAGGACCCAATATTCTCCTTGTCTTCTAGTGGTGGCCGCCCAGACGTCTTCGCTCGATGCCTACAGATTTGTCTTCTTCAGTTTTTATAACTGACTTTCCAAAACTCATCACTCAGAAGCCAAATCATTTGGAGTATAATCACACTTATAAGCTGCTCTCAACATGTGAAATGTAGTCCCAATGGAAATCAAATAATGTATATGTCTCATGCGTCGGCCTCCAATCTTGGCTTATTCGTCCCTTTTAAAATATCAAGCCACGATTTGATGTGTTTTGTCTCTAGCGGCAGCTGGGCTTTTTGCGGCAGAAACCAAATATACCGATCACCTTTGGGAAAGTATCGACATCCTAAAGAGATAGTATTATCGGCCAAGACAAATCAAATACTTTTGTCTTTATCTGAACTATGATATGCCTTCTCTTTTCCTTACCACCAATATCATTCGCTGGAGACTCTTCATAAATATCATAATACAGCCAAACCCCAAAATTGTATTTCTCAGCCAAGTGAATTAAACAATTATTAATTTATTTCCTCTTAATAATCGGATCCTTTCAAAACAGAAAGAGAATCGATATGCTGCTGAAAGGGCAAATAACTTGTAATCAATAAAATTGAATTCCTCCAGATGAAATTGATTTTACTCCAGCAAATCTCAAAATTGGCCTATGGCCATTAAATTTGCTCAATGTGAAGGAATGAAATGTCTCTCACTCCCAACTAGCTAGGGTTGGTGCCCCACGACCGAAACTAGCAACTTAGAGAATTCAACTTCTCCAACTTTGTCAAGCATTCAAGCTCTCCAATATTCAGAAAATGTATTCGATCTAGGATGATCTCAAATGCCCTGCCAAAAGCTCCTTATAAAGAATTCACAAGTATTTTCAAGAAGCTTCTAGAATAAAATATTATTTTATTCTCTTAAGTGACTTTTTGATATTATTTTATTTTGTCACTTTAATATTAAATTAATTAAATATAAGGTTACTTTTTAATATTTATTTATTTAATAAATTTTTTTTGGTTCTCGTTAGGGTATCCCCGCGACTCAAGCCTAGCGGGTTCCCTTTATGGGGCGAGCTTGAGGCGAGACTAATCCCTGCGGCCACGGGGTAACCAACGCAGCCCCCAACGTCTGTGGCGGGGTGATTTCCGGACTAGGGAGAGTTGAACCCAAGACTTTGGGGATAAAACCCAAGACTCAGACCAACTCCTCTAACCCGTGGGGGCATTTATTTAATAACCTTATAAATAATTAATTTAATAAATTCTCCTTATTGCTCCAAATTGGGGACATGACATGTAGACTAGTTTTTCTAGGTCAAGCTTTGATACCTTATTCAGGAATGCCACACAAATGGGCTTTCACTTGACTATATGAGTTTGAATACTTAACACCACACCCTTACGAAAATTCAGATATATCCCCCACTACCTAAAATAGGCTTTAACCATATCAACATACTTTCAAAGAAGAGAATTTGGGTTTGTTTTTGTAATGTCCCCTTCTATTTGACATTGACATATTGGCAGGATTAGCCTATTAATGGCTCTCGTAGGCTAATGAGGCATGGTGAGAGAGTCATCTGGCAGTCATTTGGTGATTACTTGGCTCAATAATTGATTGGAGTAAGGTTTTCCATTAGATATCATTATTATTTCTATTTATGGAAACCTTATATTATAATTTGATGTTAAGATGCACTTTATTAATTATATTATATTTTCATATTTTTATAAAAGTGCAAATAATTAAAATATATTGGAATCTTTTAGAAGTAAAAAAAAATAATATTATTTTATTGAGGCCGACCTTTAGAGGAAATGCATAAATAGACATTGAGGTCTCACTCTTGGGCATCTAGATTTGATGTTGTTGATTGGTGATGTCTTCTTGAGCATTTGTGGAGCCAAGTGGTCTGCAGATAATCAATTATCTTTGGGAACGAAAACTCCCATTGATTGCATAACTGAGGGAGTGGAATATCTCTTGAAGGGTTGCAGATTGGAGTCATGGCGTCTAGCATCATGGAGGCACGATTTTGATCAATACTCACTCATGCTTGGGCAATTTTACTTGCTACTTGGGGCGCTCACTTCCTTGGAGGCCAACAATATTATTGGATGCATTTTGGATGCCTGGCAGAGTGGGATTTATTTTATATAAATTATTATCTTCAGAACAGGGGCAGCTGAGTCTGCAGTTCGATTTGGGCTTGAGGAGTCACCATTTCATTTGGTATTGCTTGCTTCTTCGACTAGAGACAAGGATGACTTCATTCCGAGGTTCTTTTGAATCATTCTTTGCATATACTTGCATACTCAAATTTCTTGTTAGGGCTGTGATTGTACTTAGACAAATACATTGATGATCATGAGATGTAATGCCAAGAGTCTTGGCTATTTGACATTATCATTGTAGTGATGCATTTATAATAATAGAGGAGATATAAGTTGCTGATCTGAAATAGATATTTTTGCACTTGTAATTGTCAATGATAGTATGTATGGCAAGTGTTTAACATAATGTCTACTTGCTGTAGTTGTACATTGCATTCCTAGTTTCTCATGTTATTGCATTGAAAGCAAAAAGAAGTTCATATTGCATCTTCATTTAAGTAAAGTCATTATAGGACCATTAATTCAAGCATTTATCACTTGATATTTTGTTCCACTCAAGCAACAACAAACTGAAACAACATATCAGCCTCTTCATAACATTGCATACAAACTATTTGACGAAATTACAAGCAGCAAATTAAGGCAAAATTGTGATCAGTTTGAGCAAGGCTCAGTACAGTGGTATCAGAGCGGTTTCTTGCCATCCTTTGGGTTAGAATTTGACTTCATTTATGCAACAAAGTGACAGAACCAAGAGGTATACAGCTAGAGAAGAAAGGAAACAAACACAGTGGCCCCGACACCCTGAACAAGACACATTATCAGTAGCTGTTGCAGCAAGACGCCAAGAGATTGGTGGCACCATGGAGGAAAGAAGGGAAGGTAGCCCTCCTAGAAATGAAAGGAGGAATGTGGATAGAGGTGAAGAATTGTTGGAAAGAATGGCCCAAGCATTTGAGGGATTTTCAGCCTCCTTGCAGCAGCAGATTCAGCAGAACAGAGTCATTATGGAAAGCGGAACAAGGAATAACAGGGATCAAGATGATGACAGGAGTATAGCAGGGTCAAGGCGGGTACAAGGAGCAACTTCTTGCACTGCAGATAGACCAACACGACCCACTTTCTTAAGGGAAGAACATGCAGTGGAAGCGAATGTTGAAGAAGTTGAGGAGCCCACTTTTGCTGATGCATATATGGCTGCTCATGATGAATGGCGGCTATTGACACCGGAAGAACGAGAACTCATGCATTTTGACCGATTTGTACAATCGAGAATGGACTACTATAGGTCTCGACAGGAGAGGAGACCTCAGAATCAGAATAAGGATCTTAAGCAAGCTACTAATAAGCTTACATTGCCCATGTTTGATGGTAGTGGCAAGACTACTGCATAGTCATGGATTCATAAGTTGGATACTTTCTTGGCTCTTCGACCCATGATAGAAGGGGAAGCCATCAAGTATGCCACTTTGCATTTGGAGGGTGCAACACACGAATGGTGGTATCATGGATTAGTAACATTGCAGCATAATTAGATCACATCCTATCAAGAGTTTGTGGACAGACTTGTGGAACGCTTTGATAGGAAGGACCTAGAATCATACTTCAGGGATTTGGCCCAACTCAAGCAAGTTGGAAGTTTGGAGAGTTACATTGGAGATTTCCAGAATTTATCAGTGATGGTTCCTAACATCTCAGAGAGACGGTTGGTGGTGTTATTTATTGAAGGATTAATGGAGCCTATGAGAGGTTGGATAAAATCCTTTGACCCTCCTACTCTTCAGGAGGTTATGAAGAAGGCTAGGAGTATGGAGCTATCAACACCACATAATAAGTTTTCATCCAAAGGATCTTCTTCATATCGAGACAATAAATCTTTCTCTAAGAAGAAGAACAAACTAGACTTAAAGGGCAAATCAGCAGCATCTTTGGATCGAGATACACTCAATGATTTGCGAAATAAGAAGTTGTGTTTTCACTGTAAGGGACCCTATGATGCAAACCATGATTGTCCCTTGAGACCTAAGGGAAAAGCTCATAGAGTAGTGTGGGCATATTATGAGGATTCTGAATCAGAGAGATCGGATCAGCAATCTGATTTTGAAGATTCAGGGACCGAGCATGAGGAAGAAAAACATGAAGGTGAAGGGGAACATGAAGGAGCAGCAAGGCAACATGATGCACACATCACCAGCATCTAGCAGGAGGGTTCATTTAGGATGCGTGGGGTTCTAGTAGGGCAGAAGATAATCACTCTTCTTGACACAGGGGCAACTCATAACTTTATTGATGCTCGATTGGTTTATAGGCGTGGCATCAGGACAGAGGAATTTGAGGGAATACGAGTCAAGGTTGCAGATGGTTATACCCTCAAATGTGATAGGAGAATTTCAGATTTGCCCATACGCTTGAACAACTATGAGTTCAAGACGGACTTCTATGTGGTGAACATGGGTGATACCGACATGGTGCTTGGCATGAGATGGTTACATGATATTGGAAAATTTACTCTTGATCTCAAGGAGATGGAGATGTCTTTCCAGGTTGATGGAAAGACTCATGTTCTTAAGGCAATCCGAGACTCCAGTTTCAGGATGATTTCATTTAGAAGGATGGATAGGCTAGTGAGACATAATATGGTAGAGTGGGCAGCAGAATGTGTGTTGATGCCTACACAAGGGGAACAGAAGCCAGAATACCATTCAGATATCTAGGAGTTAAGGATTAAACAAATGAAGGTGTTTAGTGAGATACCTCCAGGTAGACCTCCAGATAGAGGGATTGAGCATATCAGCAAGTTGGAGGAGGGTGCCAAGCTTGTGATAGTCACTCCATATAGACATCCCAAGCGACTCAAGGATGAAATTGAAAAGACAATTAAGGAGTTGTTGGCCATGGGACATATTAGACCAAGTAAGTCTCCTTTTGCATCATCAGTAGTGCTGGTTATGCAAAAAGATGGTACATTGCGGATGTGTATTGATTACAGACTCTTGAATAAGAGAACACTTAAGAATAGATATCCCATCCCTAGAATTGATGAGTTAATAGATGAGTTACATGGTGCCCGTTTCTTCTCTAAGATTGATCTAAGGTTCGGTTATCATCAGATTCGGGTTAGGGAACATGACATTGAAAAGACCACATTTAGGTGTCATTGTGGGCACTTTGAGTTTATGGTTATGCCATTTGGGTTAACCAATGCTCCAACGACATTCCAGTCTACGATGAACCGAGTCTTCCATTCACAATTGAGGAGGTATGTGTTGGTGTTCTTTGATGGTATTTTGGTGTATAGTAAAACATGGGATGATCACATAGCACATCTCGATACAGTATTGGGCATTTTGGGAGAGGAGTCCTTGTATGCAAAGGAATCCGAGTGTGATTTAGGAATGACAAAATTACTATATCTTGGTCACATTATCAGTTCAGAGGGAGTACGTATGGACCCTGAGAAGATTAAGGCAATTGTTGAATGGCCTACACCAGAGAATCTTACTCAACTTAGAGGATTTTTGGGGTTGTGTGGATTTTACCGCAGATTTGTTAATGGTTATTCATGCCATGCAGCACCACTCACAGATCTGACCAAGAAAGGGGCTTTTGTTTGGACTCCAGAGGGGTAGGATTGTTTTGAGATGTTCAAACTAATCATGACTACTTGCCCAGTGCTTGCTTTGCCAGATTTTTCTAAACCCTTTGAGCTACAGTGTGATGCTTTAGGTGAGGGGATTGGTGCAGTCCTTATGCAGGACAAACATCCGATTGCTTTTGAGAGTCGGAAGCTTCGCGGTCCAGAGAGGGGATATAGCATATATGATAAGGAAATGTTGGCCATTATGCATGCGTTGGCGAAATTCAGACAGTATTTGGTGGGTAGCAAATTTGTAGTGTAGATAGACCACAATAGCTTGAGGCACTTCCTGGGGCAACGGGATCTTAATGATCGTCAGCAAAAATGGGTAAGTTACAATCATATGACTTTGACATTTCCTTTGCCAAAGGAACACAAAATGTTGTTGCCGATGCTTTATCACGACGCCCACACTTGAGTTCTATGGCTGGGATTGCGGAGGATTGGAGGCACCTGATTGTGGCAGAATATGCTAAGGACAGTTGGGCTACAGGGATTGCTGAGGGATCAGTTCAGGATGATAGGTACACAGTTGTAAATGATCTTATCATTTACAAGGGGAGGATCTACTTGATCCCAGGATCAGAGATGAGGATCACCATTCTGAGGGCCTTTCATGATGCACCTATGGCAGGACATCCCGGTTATTTCAAGACATATAAATAGGTACAGGAGAGATTTACATGGAAGGGTCTTAAATCAGATGTGCTACAGTATGTCAGAGAATGTCCTGTTTGTCAGCAAAATAAACAGGAGCACACTCACCCTGCAGGCTTACTTCAGCCACTTCCGATCCCTGACAGGAAGTGGGAGTGTTTATCGATGGACTTCATCACTGGCTTGCCTAAAGCCCAGGGGCAAGATTGCATCTATGTGGTTGAAGATCGTTTGACTAAATATGCTCACTTCTTTCCGATTACATCTACATATTCAGCTACTTAGGTAGCAGAGTTGTACTTCCAGGAGGTATTTAGATTGCATGGATTACCTCAGAACATTGTCAGTGATAGAGATAGCCAATTCATGAGCCATTTTTGGCAGGAGCTATTCAGGCTGTGTGGGACGGAGCTCACTTCGAGTACTAGCTACCACCCGCAGACCGATGGTCAAACAGAGATACTGAATAAATGGGTGGAAGGATACCTCATGAATTACATCGCAGGACAGCAGAGGGGGTGGGTTAAGTGGTTATATCTTTGTGAATATTGTTACAATACCACTTACCATCTCTCCATTCAGATGACACCATTCATGGCCTTGTATGGATATGATGCACCAAGTTTTCTGGATCTCTTGTTGAGTGACAGTCGTGTGCCTAGTGCTAGTAATCTCTTACAGGATAACCAGGATATTATGAGGGCTCTACGGGAGAATATTTAGAAAGCACAAAACCAACAAAAACATTATGCAGATCAGAAGAGGGTTGAGCGCTCCTTTGAGGTAGGTGATATGGTATATTTGATGTTGTAGCCTTACAGATAGTCCATTCTTAAGAGGAGTGGTGCAGAGAAGCTTAAGCCACGTTATTATGGTCCCTTCAAGATTATTAGGAGAGTGGGAGAGGTGGCTTATGAGTTAGAGTTGCTAGCTGATTGTAGAGTGCATAACGTGTTTCATGTGTCACGCCTTAAGAAGGCGTTAGGACATTGTGTAGTTCCCTCCACGACTTTGCCACCATTAGATGATGAGGGGAAATTGATTTTGGTGCCCGAGGCTATCTTGGATGTGTGGGAGAGGACCTTGCGGAACGAGTCATTAGGGAATACTTGATCAAGTGGAGAGACTTACCAGTCGAGGATTGATAAAATATTTGATGTATTAAACAGAGGAACAAAAGTTCCTTATATAGATTTACAAGAGACGATGTTTCTAAAAGAAACGATCGTAGACTGAAGACAAATTTAGAAACTATCTAAACTAACTAAAGACGAATAAGATGACCATTAATATTACATTATTTAATATATTTAATACCCTCCCTTAATGGTCATCGTTCTAACTACCCACAGAAACAAAGAACGTTCTGCCACAAAAGACAAGAGCCTGCCACTGACTCTGCCACTTGAGATGAGTCTGCCACCAACCCTCCTAGAAACTGTAGAACTTCTAGAACTAATCACAAAACATCCAACTTGATGTTGGGTAACAAAGCTGTCCCTCCCTGTAGCCAGAGACACACTAGGGACACACCAAGAACAACACGATTTTGAGGAAAAATCGGCAAACCCTCCAAACTTTTGCAGATGAGCACGACGCTCTAGAACAGACTACAAGAAACCATGATTTTTGAGGACAAAATCGCAAACCTTGAATCTGAAGTTTACAAAGCATCGTTTTTTCGGAAAAAAAGGGTAAAAACCCACAAAGGAATCCAAGTAGCTGGCACAGAATCCGAAACACGGATCAACATACAAAACCTCGTTTTTAAGGAAAAACGGTAAAACCCTTTCATGATTTTTCAGGCAAAAATCAAAAACCTCACACAAAATTTTTCAGGAAAAAATATTAGAAAACCCTCGAAATAATTTTTAAGGAAAAATTATAAACCCAACAAATAATTTTTTAAGGCTAAAAATTCTAAAACCAAAGAAATAATTTTTAAGGCAAAAATTATAAAACCCATAAATAATTTTTTTAGGCAAAAAATTATAAAACCCAACAAATAATTTTTTTTTAAAGGGCGAAAAATTATAAAACCCCAAAATAGATCCCATCCTCACATCAAAAATCACGTCTAAAACAAAGATTTTTCTCATAAAATCGGACGCAAAAAGAGACGCCCAAAAGAAAGCAACAAAACGTGTCCACCAAGAGCTGAAATCCGTGGCCAGACAAGAGACGAAAACGCATCCAAATACAAGTCAAAAAACGCATCACAAGGTTTGCAGAACAAATGAAGGTCGGACGGGTCTCCAAGAAAAACTTCATTGGTTCTCACACAGCTTCGTCGCAGTGAAAACACGCAGCCATAAATAGAAAAAAAATCCGCTAAAACCCTAGCCCGCAAACAGCGAGCTCCTTCACACGCAGAGACCACGATTTGCACAACAGTCGTGTGGAAAAATAACAGAGGCCCATCGCGAGCCCTAGCCGCACAAAAACCACAGGAAAAACGCGATGCAAAGCAGCATAAAACGTGCAGAGATGTCGCGAGTGTAGACCGACGCGGGTTGAGAAAACAAGGGCAAAAAACAAGCCTCGAACATAAATGTCGTCGCTCCAGAGCCGCGCAAAAAAGAACGCCCAGAAAAAGTCACTTCGAAGAGATCTTTCGCGTGGAATACAGGTCGCAGATGCAAAAAAAACGACGAACAACACAAAAAATGCGTGCTTCAACAACGACGTGCTCAGAAAGCCCACGAACAGCACAAAAAGAAAACGAAAACCCTCCAACGATTTTTATTTTCATAAAAATCGAAAAACAAATTTTTGGACAAAATCCAGATTAGAAGAGGGTCGAATTTTTTATTTTAAAAAATTCGCCAGATTCTGTAAAACCCCATGGCTCTGATACCATGATAAAATATTTGATGTTGTATTAAACAAAGGAACGAAAGTTCCTTATATAGATTTACAAGAGACGATGTTTCTAAAAGAAACGATCGTAGACTGAAGACAAATTTAGAAACTATCTAAACTAACTAAAGACGACTAAGATGACCATTAATATTACATTATTTAATATATTTAATAAAGATGCGACATGGGAGAGTGAGGAGATCTTGCAGCATCCTGAGTTGAGATTGCTTGGGGACAAGCAATTTCAGGAGGGGCAGATTGTAATATCCCCTTCTATTTGACATTGACATATTGGTAGGATTAGCCTATTAATGGCTCTCGTAGGCTAATGAGGCATGGTGAGAGAGTCATCTGGCAGTCACTTGGTGATTACTTGGCTCAATAATTGATTGGAGTAAGGTTTTCCATTAGATATCATTATTATTTCTATTTATGGAAACCTTATATTATAATTTGATGTTAAGATGCACTTTATTAATTATATTATATTTTCATATTTTTATAAAAGTGCAAATAATTAAAATATATTGGAATCTTTTAGAAGTAAAAAAAATAATATTATTTTATTGAGGCCGACCTCTAGAGGAAATGCATAAATAGACATTGAGGTCTCACTCTTGGGCATCCAGATTTGATGTTGTTGATTGGTGATGTCTTCTTGAGCATTTGTGGAGCCAAGTGGTCTGCAGATAATCAATTATCTTTGAGAACGAAAACTCCCATTGATTGCATAACTGAGGGAGTGGAATATCTCTTGAAGGGTTGCAGATTGGAGTCATGGCGTTTAGCATCATGGAGGCACGATTTTGATCAATACTCACTCATGCTTGGGCGATTTTACTTGCTACTTGGGGCGCTCACTTCCATGGAGGCCAACAATATTATTGGATGCATTTTGGAGGCCTGGCAGAGTGGGATTTATTTTATATAAATTATTATCTTCAGAACAGGGGCGGCTGAGTCTGCAGTCCGATTTGGGCTTGAGGAGTCACCATTTCATTCGGTATTGCTTGCTTCTTCGACTAGAGACAAGGACGACTTCATTCCGAGGTTCTTTTGAATCATTCTTTGCATATACTTGCATACTCAGATTTCTTGTTAGGGTTGTGATTGTACTTAGACAAATACATTGATGATCATGAGATGTAATGCCAAGAGTCTTGGCTATTTGACATTATCATTGTAGTGATGCATTTATAATAATAGAGGAGATATAAGTTGCTGATCTGAAATAGATATTCTTGCACTTGTAATTGTCAATGATAGTATGTATGGCAAGTGTTTAACATAATGTCTACTTGCTGTAGTTGTACATTGCATTCCTAGTTTCTCATGTTATTGCATTGAAAGCAAAAATTTCATATTGCATCTTCATTTAAATAAAGTCATTATAGGACCATTAATTCAAGCATTTATCACCTGATATTTTGTTCCACTCAAGCAACAGCAAACTGAAACAACATATCAGCCTCTTCATAACATTGCATACAAAGTATTTGACGAAATTACAAGCAGCAAATTAAGGCAAAATTGTGATCAGCTTGAGCAAGGCTCATTACAGTTTTGAAGTGGAATTGATCTATGAAATTATAACTAGTTGCCATTGTAATTCCTATGGTAACAAATTTGATAAACAACTTATCCAAAACAAATGAAAACGATATATAACCTAACTTATTTAATATTATAAGCATAGTGATACATGCACAAAAGAATGAAAAGAAAACAAAATGAGTTCATTTGTAAAACAAAAATATAGAGAAAAAAAACTTAACTCTTTTACAATTATCTTCCTCTACAATCTCCTAAGCAATGAATGGGCTCTTGCACACACATAGGAATATCAATGCAACTTTTTTGAAACCTTCAATGATCAATCTTCAACTCTATTTGTGTAATGACAAGAAAAAATGAATGTTTAACAACAACGAATATTTTTTCTTTTGCAAACAAAATGGGGTTGAATGAGTTTGTTTTAGTGTTTCAAACAGTTTAGATGGCACTTTTAAAGTTAGAGATTCATTTTGGTTTGTTGTGGTTAAAGCCAATGGTTGAAGAGTATTTAGAAAAGCAAAAAAGTTAAAAACTCATCCAAACATGCTTGATTTGTCCTTGGTTCATTATCATTCTCTTGGGTTCGTTTGGGATGATCCCACAAAGACATTTATGCCCTCTAGCCAAAGTTGAAATGAATGTGTACAAACATTTATGCCCCTAGCCAAATTTGAAATCTGTCCTAGTAAGGCTTTAAAAAATTGTTAGGGTTTTGGAAAAAATTGTAAGATCCTTTCGGGGCCCTATTGATCTATGGTTTGTGGAGGGATTGTCTTGTTGTTGGCCTTGCCCCCTCTATTTATAACCTTTAGCCTTAGCTTGAGAAATGAAGTAGTTCGATTTTTTTTTTGTCTTTGTTGGTGATTTAGGGTGGTTCTTGAAATGGGTTCGAGTGCCGATGTGAAAAACTGACAAAGAAGGGACAATTAGCGTGGTAGAAATTTTAGGTGATTCGTGAACTACCCATTTTTGCCGACAAACAAAGAAAAAGTTGGCTAAGTGTTAAGTTGTTAGCACATGGAGGAGGTTCCCGAAATGCGTGTTGGCTCCTGACAAGGTTTTCATAACCTTGTTGGAGCCTAACACTACTTTTCTAACCTCTTTTTCTTTTTCAAAAGGAATGCTTGTAACTTTGTCTATTGGGGTTTTGTTGAGGTTCTAAAAACTTGTGTTGGAAGTTGATAGGTGTAATGACCCCCTTTTAGTGGGAGCACTTCAACCTAAAACTTGCACTCAAAGTGTTTCTCAAGGAGACATTAGAAACATTAAAGATCAATCAGTTTCAGTGATAATATCTAATAAGATCAAAGATGACATAAACATTTCCTTCTTGTCAAAGGAGTACTTACCTCTTCTGTATCACTCTTATGAATGATCCTTCTATATAATTTTGTAAGTACATAGGGTAGCTATTAAATGTCTATCAAATCCCAAAGAGAAAACCATTTATCATACTAGAGTTATTATCACCTATAAGGCTCAATAATTGCTGCAAGCGTCATTATTGGATAGTCGTAGATACTATATTATATTATTATATATTTTATTCGTTTATTTTGTATTTGCTTATCATTCCATGATGTGTCTATGAATACTAATATATATATCTATGAAGATTAATATATATGTCTAAATATATACTTACCAATTACCAAGAATGTATTTATCAGCATATGAATTTAATACACAGGTAACATGTATTTAATATATTTACAATTATCAAATATATATATATATATAACGTCAACCATTACTAAATTCTTAGTCCATTCCTTTATTATCATTTATTTAATAAATTTTAATTATCTATGATATCAAATATCATTAACATCCTAGTGACAATAATATTAGACACCAAGTATTATTACATCCCTATGATATTATCATGAATAATATTGCTCATCACACACATTACATTCTAGGGATAATATCATGAATAATATTATACATCACTTATTATCACATTCTAATATCATAAATAATCAAATAACATTATATATCAAATATTATCATCTCATTGTAAACATTATTTATATGAAATAACTCACCATCCTTACCTATAACAAATAATACGTACCAGATATAGCGATCTGCAGACTCCTTTCTCTTTTACTCAGCCAGCGGCTACACTCCCCACTACAGAATATATCCTTATTCTCCTCATTTTCTCCTTAATCTCTGTCCAGCGCTTGATAGATACAGTCAACTAAATAATAAAGGAATACAGATGATAAAGAGAGATTTGAAATAAAGAATACGTAGCCAGTATGCAAGCATATAATATAACAAATTACGGTTGAGAGAGTGCAAATTAAATAGATGAAAGATGGAGAGAATGCGATTTTCCTTTTCCTTGCAGCGTAACTTATCTCCATATTTCCTGACTTCTTCCCTCCGATATCCCCATCCACGTTTCATATAGCATAGAATTTTATATATATCATAACTACTTAAAGTTCGTATCTCCCGATTGATACATATAAGGATATTTAAACCTCTTTGCACCTCTTCCCAAAAGGGATGTCTTGCTTCAAGGGTTGCGATTTCAACCAAGGGAGATATGTTTAGAAATCATTGTCTTTCCTTAATTTAGGCTGCCACCGGTTTGCCTTAATTCATATATTATAAATTATAATTTATATTTGTTTGTTTATATTTTATGATTTATAATTATTTATCTCAGATTTCTTTAGAGTAGTTAATCATATTAGTGATATTTATAATTTTCACATATTTGTTAGTTTTCATTATTAATATGGGTCATTCTATAATATTTATATTGTGATTACAATATTCAATTATGATAATTGTGATTTTAGATAATAATGATTAAATTATTATTATGATAATAATAATAACTATTATTATTTTATATTTGGTAATTATACCATTATCTTTGGATAATTATAATTTGATTATATTTATTATTGCCAATACTCTTATATATGTTTTATTTATTTATTTGCTTCTTGATACTTTATATCTTAGTGTCAGTTTCGGGGGATATGACAATAGGGATTTTCTAACCTTGCTGACTATTAAAGAGTTCTTTTCAAGGGAGCATCAATGGTTTGTGAGTTTCAAAACTTTTGTCAGCTCTTGACAAGGTTTTCATAACCTTGTTGAAGCTTGATGAAATTTTTATAGCTTTTGATAAAGCAAAAGATAGGCTCTTTGGTCTCTTCGTTGGGAGTTTCTAGTGGTTGTAGAACCACTGTTGAAGGCCAAATGATATTTTTGAACCATCACTATTTTACAAAGGAAAATCTTGTGTGTCAACATTTCGACATGGTTCTATAACCATAGGCGGGTGCTGACAAGGTTTCAAGAACTTGTTTGACCTCCAACAAAAGATAATGGAGGATATGTTTTATATGTGGTGGATATTTGAGGTGGTTTTAAATCACCTGTGGTTGCTAAAATTGGTCAGATTGCCGGCATGATCCGTTGACAAGTAAAAGTAGGAAATGTAGCATTGGTTTGAAGGCGTCGACTATGTGGGGTGGTTTTAAAACCATCCCCACATGCCAACATGGTTATGTTTTCATGTAAAATCTCTAACAAGAGGAAGAAATGGCATAGTGTTGATCATGGTGGAGATTTGCGTTGGTTCAAAAACCACTTTGAATTATCGAAATTGTTTTGATTGCCAACAAGTTTTTTCAACATGCAAAAAGGGCAGAGACGTGGCTTTGCTGGTGAATTATTGTGGTTCGTGAACTTTTCCTAAGTGTTGACAAGCAAAGATAAGGAGGAAATATTTTTGAAGTTGTTGGAGGTTTGGGGTGGTTTTATAACTACTCCCAAATGTTGACAAGGTTTTGTTTCTCATCAAAGGCTTTGACATAAGGAATATTAGTAGCCACTGGCACTTTGAGGTGGTTCACAAACCTCTCCCAAATGCCAACATGCAAAGGCTGAAGCCTGCTTCTGAAACTTGAAGGAATATTATGTTGTTAAAGGTTTGTGATGGTTCTCTTACCACCTCTAAGGCCCAACTTGAAAAGGGAGAAAGAAAAGACATAGTGCATGTTGACACTTTGGGGTAGTTCTAAAACCCTTGCTTATGTGTTGACATACAAAGGAGATAGCATTGCTAGTGTTTTAGTTTTTTGGGCAGTTTGAAAGTTGATTGCAAAGCCTAATGTGCCAAGGGGAAAAGACAAGCATAGTGCACGTCAACACTTTGGGGTGGTTTGAGAAACATGCTCAAGTGCTGACACATAAAGAGCTCGACAAGGAGTCATAAAGGAAGCCCATGGCTAGCATTGGAGATTTAAAGGTGGTTCATAATTTGCCTCGTTCGGTATACACTAGATAGGGCGTGTGATGTAACAAGAACATGCTTCAAGGTTTGAAATGCATTTTACAAGGGTTTTGAGCGTCAAATGCATTTTACTCACCCATCTACTCACCATTAATTCAGGTTTTTTCTCAACTACCCACAACACTTCAACAACTGTCCTTTTGAGGCACCCATTCTATGCGGGAATGATTCTATGCCACTGATTTGATACAACTATAGTGCTATGGATTGAGGTTTCGCCCTGCTACTCACAAATAGGAGGTTTTGGCTCTTTTTTTAGGAGATTGGTTCATTTGGTGGCCGATGGAGACTGTGTAGGTGCTAGGGTTTGTCTAGGGTGTTAATCATGCCATGTCCAATAGCAAGGAGGCAGTGAAGCAGTTGAAGGATAAAATGCTATGGGTATTGTGTAGAGATTGTCTCCAAACTATTTGTATTTCTTCAGGGAAATCTTTAATTTTGTCAAGGTTTCCTCTTGTCAAACTTGTTAACATGAATGTATTGAACATTTGATAATGTGACATCATTTTAAAATATTATAACATTGTAAATAATCATTTGTTCACTTCATATGGATTTATGTAGTTCAGTTTTGGATCACTAAGTATGCTTTATGCGTGGTGCTTGTAATTTGATAACACATGTACCTAGATCATTTCTTCTATGTTTCCTTTCGTTGTTTTCCTTCTTGTTGTTTGTGACTCTATAGCCCAATTGGATAGGCACTGGTCTTGGGTTCACTTGACCAACCTCACATCATCAAAACAAATCAAAACATAAATTGGTAGTTTAGAGATAGGAACATCTACTGTGCATTCATGATTTTGTATTACAACTAGGGAATCAATCTTGAGAGAGCCTTGAATGAATTTGTTTCATGTGGGTTATGTCTGGACAATCATATCGGCTATATAGAGGTTATTGCAACCAATTTTTTTTTAATTTGGTGATAATATCTGTTATAAAAAATGCAATTAGGTTTAGTTGTGGTTATTTCGGTTGTCCATTTTGTTTGATTCAATATTTGTTTAGGTATACCTCTAGGAACACCCTCTTGAGTCTAAATTGAGCTCAAAGTGTAAGAAAACCCACTCTCATAGAGTTGTCCTTTAACCTTCCATGTTTTGTGGATGAGTGGGTCTCACTTTCATGAAGACAACCTTGGCCTTGAGAGTGAGATTTTGTTCTAGGAAGTGGAGCAGCAATTTTGGGACCAAACAAAACCAATACGAAACATGAATCTGGTATGAATTGGACATGGGTATGGGGGCAAAATCCAACAAACTGGTAACATGGATTTTTGCTGCTATGGTCTAGTGTATTGGTGTTTCCCTTACTATTGGAGCTCTCCTCACCATTGAGGCTCTATTTTTTTGTCTCATTTGATGTGTTGATAATTGTCCACATTGGCCATACAATGTCATTTATTGGAGCTCTAAAACACATCAATGAGCATGGTACACAAGGATTCTCTAATAATTAATTGGACAAGTAATCAATAGTGTTTTGACATGAAAGTTTACTATATACGGAATTTTTTGTATGGGTACAATAAGAACATTCTTCTCATTTGGAAGTTTTGTATAATTTAGGGGGTCTCTTCCCCAGCCAAAATGGTGTTGCTTTCTGGAGATAAACTGAAGAAGAGGCAAGGAAGGAAACTTGAAGGCAACATATTGCAGATGGAAGCAATGGCAATGATAAATGAACTCTTTCAATTGATCATGTAGACACTCTTTTCTTGTAATCAATAAAATATCGTTTCACTTCGAGAGACTAACCTTTAACAATCATAATACAATAATACAAATTCAGTTTTTCAATTTATGACGGTCTGGGAAAGCTTTTCTCTTCCTTATTTATAGACATAATTAGGTAGGGACACATCTCTTCACCTTAATTAGGCCAGTCTAAGGAATTAACTAGAATTGATAATTGAAAATGTTAAGATTAAACATGCATCAAGTGCTTAACATTATTACACCTAGGGAAGATGGAATATTAGGGGCATAACATGCCCATCCCCTTCATAAAAGTGTTGGCCTCGATTCTTAGCGATTCTGAATGCTTTTGCATGAATTGTTCATCTTCCTATGTTACATCTTTAATTGGCAGATTCTTCCACATGATTAGGAGTTCAAAAATGACTCAGTTTCACAACTGCTTCACTCATTTCTCAATAATTGCCTTAGGTTCCAAAATAAACTTCCCTTCTTTGTCAAACTCAAGCAATCTTTGATTGGATTGTAAGTTTATTAATTGTTATTTTCTACAAGGTAGGAGTGTAAGATACCTTTCCGGAGGATGTAAACTTTTTCAATTGTTTTCAGTTTGACAGTTTAGACATTTTATCAAACTTCAAGATCACAACGCAAATGGAATTCTAACACCCAATGTATTGCTATGCAAAAATAAAGATTACTCAGAACACTTAATACCTTTGTATTTCACAGAGTATAAAGCACAGATATTTGCATTTTGGAAACAGCAACAACTCAGTAATTTCAGACTGTGACACAGTCCATACACCAATAGAACCTTGATATGACAGGGCTCAAAATGATACAATGATTGAACAATATTTTAGACTCATGGATAACAATTTCTGAGCACGGTTAGGACTGATTATCATGCACAGAACACCACGAAATCTACAGCAGACTTCCAATTTCAGACTTCACAATTTGGACATTATTGACAGCGATTTATAATTTTCAGATTACAGACTGTTACAATGACCTTCTGATCTAAATGCAGATTTTCATACAAACTCAGACTCAGAAATGAACAGCAAACTGAGAAACCCTTCCTACAATATTTGGACTGATAACAGTGAGGAGATTGCGGTCAAAATATTGTATTTCAGACCTGGAGTTGTTACACCCAACCTGGGAGAAGCTGCTAACAGTTTGTGGACGGAGATATAATCCTCCAGCTCCTTCTACACGCGTCCACTCAGCAACAAATGCCTTCAGAAAACCATGACTTCCCCTGGAAATCACATCCCAGCATGAGAGCCTGAATCGCCTATCATTTGTCTTCTCAGGATGAACTCGTGCCTCTGAATCTTTATGCAAATGTCCTCAACAACCTTCAGCACTGGGAATATGCAGAATGGCGTCTCACTTAGAATTCTTCCATCGTCGCCCCAAGCAAAAAGACCTCCACTACTGTCCACGACCTGAATAAAGTCTCAGAATTTCCACCCAAGGAGTTGTGACGAGAAACCACAGAAATTATGAGAATGAATGTCTTCAGCTCAGAATGGATGACGCTCCAGTATGAGGATGGATATTCGCTCCAACTCAAACCCTTGCCAATAATCTTCAATCTGGAAATAAATCACTTACACCAATTTTTGTCTTCAAAGAAGACTACCAAAATTTCCATTCTTGCCCAAGTAGAAGATCTGAGTGACCTCCTCCACCATCCAGTTGGGGTAGATTAGTTTCACTACCGAAAGTAGTGTCCTAGGGTTTCCAACCCACAGACCAAAGAAGTTTTCGAAAAACTTTCCAAATGAAAAATGAGAAAAATAATCCAAGCATAACCAAAAGAGCTCCGAAACCTCTTTTTATACTTTTTTTCTCAAACTCTCCAGAAACTTCTTTTTTAAGATGCACTTTTTAATTTAAACACTCTTTTTACTCTGAAAGTGATATTTTCATTAAAATAATGATATTTTGACATGCAAGGTCCTTGTGTAATGCATCCATGATTTAAAGCATCTCATCTCAATTTTGACAAGCTATAATACTAAGGGTCTTTTTAAATATTTTAATTAATTTTAAGCATCCTCAGTAATTTAATTAAAATATAACCATTAATTCACTCGTTTTTGTGGAACTATTCGAATGCATCGGAATCAGAAATTAACTACACGAAAGTGATCCCGATGAAGAATAAAGATGAATGGAGCTGTCCAGATGACTTATTATAAATAGACGCTCTCTCCAAGAATCTTGGAGCCCAAACTAGAAGACGAAAATAACATCTGAGAGCATCAAATAATCCTCTAAATCATTTGAGCTTGTTGGTAACATCAAACTACCCTTCTGATTACACAAACACAAACCCAAAAACCCATCTCCAACTGCAAAGCATGAGAATCCTAGAATGGGGACATTACAAGGAGACATGAAATATATGATGAATTTTAGAAGAGGGTGGAAGTTCCAACTTATAAGCTACATTATTGATTTGGTGGAGGATTTATACAGACCATAAAATTTGGTTGCAAGCTTGATATTCTTATGTTGCTTAAAGGTGAAAGTTCATAGCTGTGTTACACTTTTATAAAGGAAATGACCAACACAAGTAGAGTTTTTCAACTTGGAGTGCCTAAAAGTGATGTATGTTTTGAATTTTAAAATAATTTAAACTAGTTAAATGTGAAACTCTTTTTGTAGTTAATGTTTATTATTTATTTTATTTTTTTATAAATTTAAGAGAATATTTTAATTGTTGAATTTTTTAATAAAGTGAGGTTTATGGGATGTAGCTCTTAATATAGTAATTTTTTCCCTAGTTGCCTAACTTGAATATCTAAAAAATGGAGGATTTTTTATGATGAATATTTACTTTTTAATAGAAATTTAAGTCAAATTCACTCAAAATGCCATAGTTTTGATGGGACATAACTTTTTCTTAAAACCATAGTTTGCAAACTCAGACTGAGAGAGTACTCGGCAAGCCAAAATAAAATTGACTTGAAGAGTACTCAACAAAACTCGACACCTTAAAAAACACTTAAATTTTTGAAAAAAGATTAATTTTATGCAAAATATAGCTACAAAATGAATAAAATAAGTTTGGTGGGGGTTTGGGGGCAATGCCCCCAATGAGGTATGGGGTCGAGGGGCAACGCCCCTTGTGGGGGTCTGGGGGCAATGTCCCCAACGGGGTTGAGGGGAGCACCCTTTGTGAGGTTTGGGGCAACGCCCTTGGCGCGCTCCTTGTGGCGATACAAGGCGGGGCTGAGGGGCAGAGCCCCTGCCACCAAGCCCAAATGAAGACCTTTAAACCATACAAACCTTCATGGCACACACCATTTTCCCTCAAACAGATCGCCAAAGCCAAGTAAAATCGCTTTCAATGGATGTTGTGCAGAAAAGAAGCATTTTCGAGGGTTAAAAAGACCAAAAAATTGCATCAAACCCGTGTTTTTTTCTCTTGCAGTTTTCATAGGCGCTTTTTCTGTGAGTTAATGGCAAGTCAACGCCAGGGTTTGGGGAAGTTTTTTCTCCAGCTGAGTCGCGAGTAAACCCGTGAGTTACTCACTAAGGTTTTTTTCAGTGAGTACTCGCGGGCTTGATGAGTACTCGTCGAGTATGTAAACCATGCTTAAAACTATTTATTAGTAAAAAATAAATTATACTCTTTTCAAGGAGACATTATCTCCTCTAGTGCACTATTTAATTAGTCTTATGTGATTACAATGACCTTGAAGTAAGTAAAAAAAAATTAATTATAAAATTAAGTAAAAGATTAAAATATATTATTGAATTGTAAGCTCCGAACTCTACCAAAGGGTATTTTAATTTTTTCATGAAAATACACTTGGTTGGAGAAATCTAGAGGTAAAGTTCATTTTTTGTTAAATTGGCTCCAAAAGAGGGGTTATGTTGCCACATGGGTTGCTAATTTCAGTTGAAACTCTCTTGGTGAAATTAGTTTTGGCTAAAACCTTCTATACAAATTGATATCGATGGCCATTTTTATTTCAAATTTATATCAAGTTAATATTTTCGAATGAAAAAGCTTTGGCCAAAATTCTTTGTTCCACAGAAAGGTCATGTAGTTTTAGACAAAACTGTTATGTTGTTTTGTTAGCCAAGAGTGTGATAGAACTCTAGAATTTCACCCTTAAGTGACATTTGCTTACAAGGTTATTGTCAAAGGAAACCCCAATCTTCCCTAACAAAAGGCTTCTCATTCTGGTGTTGATTTGCTTGTTGTTTCATCCTATTTTGAGCCATAACTAAATTCGGACTTGAAGCATTTCTTGCTAGTGTTGTATATAATCCTCTATTCCATGAGCTTTGGGATGACCCTGTAAATAAGTGAAGAGCACACAGGAAATACTGAGAGTAGGGGGTGTTTGAATCAGTATTTCAACTTTTAAAACTCAAAACCATTAGAAACAACAATGTAGAACAGTAAGAGCAAACATCAACAAGGAGAACATAGATTTTCACGTGGAAAACCCTTTCGGATAAAAAACTACGACAGATCAACAACTTTCATTAACAACAATGGGCACCAACCCAAATTACACAAATGAGCACCAACTCTGATTAACTGAAGCAC